>ML419063.1:69486-143866 GCA_005239525.1 Nicotiana knightiana | reverse complement strand
TATATATATATAAAATCCAAGTATTTAACTTGAAATAGGTGGGAATCACTTACCTTGACATAGCTGATTAAGATGGAGCTCCAAAATCGCCCCTAGCTCGTCTCCCATGGAGGAAATGAGATGAAATGAGCCAAACCCATTTTTTCAAACTTATACACTACCAAGAGACTCTTCTTCGCGTTCGCGGGCCTCCCTCGCGTTCGCGAAGAACAAAAACTCTCGAAAAGCCACTCCAAAATCTTCTCAGACAGCCTCTAATATTATGGTCATAACATTTTTCACAAAACTCCAAATGAAAAATGATTTAATGTTATGAAAACTATATTTCAAGATCTACAACTTTCATGTTTTGCTCATCTCCCAATTACTTATATATTTCTAGATATAAACTACCAAAGTCAGCCCTGTGCAACACAAATTTCTTCTACATCTTCCCGGACACCCTATAGTGTACCAACCATAACTCTTTGTACACAAATACAAATGCTAAATGGTTTTACTTTATAGAACTAGACACAAAGGGTTACAACTTTCATTTTTACATCATCTCGAAATTTCTTATAGATTGCGAGATATGAGCCTCCGAAGTCAGACTTGCATTACAGATATTTTCTTCTTCGCGAACGCGAATAACAAAGTCCCTGAAGCCAAATCCTTCTTCGCGAACGCGAGAGTATCCTCGCGAACGCGAAGAACAACACCAGACACCAGCATCAGCCATTGCAAAACAGCCTGAAATGATCTGAAACCACCCCGAAACACACCCGAGGCCTCCGGGACCCCGTCCAATCACACGACCCAGTCTCATAACATCCCACAGACCTGCTCGAGGCCTCAAATTACATCAAACAACGCTGAAATCATGAAACACACTCCAATTCAAACTTAGTGAACTTTAAAATTTCCAACTTCTACATTCGATGCTGAAACCTATCAAATCACGTCTGATTGACCTCAAATTTTGCACACAAGTCATATTCGACATTACGGACCTACTCCAACCTCCGGAATCGGAATCCGACCCCGAGATCAAAATTTCCACTTTCGGTCGAACTCCTCAAAAACCTTCAAATTTCTAACTTTAGTTAAATGACCCCAAAATGACCTACGGACCTCCGAATCCACTTCCGGTCGCGCTCCCATCACCAGAATCACCATACGAAGTTATTCCCAGACTCGAAATTCCAAACGGGCATCGATAACACAGAAATACACTTCAACCTAAATTTATGAATTTCTTCCAAGAATGTTAACTTCCACAATAGGCGCTGAAACACTCCCGGGTCATCCAAAACCTGATACGAACATACGCCCAAGTCCGAAATTATCATAAGAACCTGCCGGAACCTTCAAATCCCGATTCCGAGGTCGTTTACTAGAAAATCACAACTCAACCAATTCTTCCAATTTAAAGCTTCCGAAATGATAATTCTCTTTCCAAATCGACTCTGAACTTCCCAAAATTCAATTCTGACCACGCGTGCAAGTCATAACACCTGAAGTGAAGCTGCTCATGGCCTCAAACCGCTGAACGATGCGCTAGATCTCAAAACGACCAGTCGGGTCATTACAGTTTGACCCAAAATACAGATCTTGGTTCAAACAATTAGATTTAAATAAAGAAGAGTCAATCTTAGCTAATAATAATATCCAAAAGATGAGGTTATCGGTTTTATGACATATATATGTATATTTGACCGAATGGTAATGAATGTAAGCACTAATAACAGTATTCAATGATCCAACAAGGTGGGAGATAGCGTTAAATAGTAATAAATAGCAATGAGGTATTTAAGTAAATAAAAACGTGTGATCCACCCAAAAAGGGGTGGGATCCGTGGATATTTTTTCTGATAATGAAGAAATATTGGTGAGCCTTAGAACACTTAGGTTGCTCTTGGATCAAGTAGAAAAGCTAGACAAAAATCTTAGTAAAAAGGTTGTTTTCGTATGCTTGTAATATGGTCAGATTCTTTCTATAAAGTCAATGTATTTTCTTACAAGTGAATATCTCTTGTCCCTATCATTGTGTCTTTTTCTATTTATAGGAGACATATCCCTAGAGAACCTAATAGTATAGGTGCGGAGAATATCCACTAGAATATTCTCTTTAGTGTTCTATCTTAAAACTAGCCGTTATAACTTTGTCTAAGATGCTCGACCTCGACCTTGACCTATGACAACTTCTCAACCTTGATCCTTGCTGACTCTTCAACAAAAACCTTCATTATTTCGGGAACCACTTCGACCTTGGGAAGGTCCCCATTAGAGTCGTATTAGTGACATATGGCAGTTTGTGAATGCCTCCTTAATGTTAACATGGTTTGATCAAATTAGAGATAATTTTTTACCCATATAGTTAGTCCCTCCGCTTATTGAGGTCGTCGTCACGGGTGAGCTTAAATAGTGGAAAATGTCAGTTTCGATCGAACTTATCGAGTAAGATGCAAGTGTCGTAATCTTCGTGTCGTACAGGCCACGTTTCCCTCAATGGGCCGCATATTTCAAATACCACAAGTTTCTCGGGTGATTTTGTTGGAGTTATCATGTCCAGGGAATAGAATTATGTCATGACATCATGCGTCATTATGATGCATATTCCCGATACGTTGCCTCAATTCATGTGTGACTCTTGATTGGATCTACCGTTTCGATTTCGGTGCCAATTATGATGAGTCATTTTCGGGTTTAGTGCCATGATCTCTACAAATAGAGGTTTTTGGACTTGAGTTTGAAGTTTGTTTCTTCTAACTTTCCAGAGCACCATCCTTCTTTTTGCCATTTTCTTCTCTAAACTTCCTTTCCTCACTCTATTGCCCTGCTCCATTCCCATTCTTTCCTTCTTGTTATTCTTCTTTACTACCTTGTATCATGTCTAACTTACCAAAACTGTCACGACCCAAAATCTTCTAAGGCTGTGATGGCACCGGACACCACCGTCAGGCAAGCCAATCATTAATTAGTTTAAATAAATTCCTGTTTTAACATTTATGAAAATCATTACCTTTCACTTTATTACATAATAACTAAATAAAATCCGTTAAGTAAATACAATGGTTTAAATATTCCATTTTAGCAAATATATCCTAACACATCCCAGAACCCGGTGTCACAAGTACATGAGCAAATTCTAAGAATTTCACAAATACTACAAGCTTGTCCGAAATAGAAACTGGACAAGGATTTTAAACTGGAAATAGATACAATATGAGGGAGTCTCTGTCAGCTGCGGATCGCCTCCGAATGATACAGCTCGCCTAAGCCTCCAACCAGCCATGTCGCTATGAAAGTACCTGTGCAATAAAAATACACAGCAAGTGTAGCATGAGTACAATAACAATGTGTACTCAGTAAGTTGTCCATCTAACCTCAGAGGGGTAGTGACGAGAGGTCGAATTAGACACTCACTAAGGTTCAACAAATTAATTTAACAGCATATGATGAACACGGTAGGCATGTAAAGGTAGTAAAGTAGCAAATATATAAGGCACTGAAATCCAAGTAAATACTGGAAGTAAATAAACAGTTACTACTTCCTCATTTTCCCCAAAATATCTTAAATAAACAATTTCCCCTTTGTTTTCCCCCAAATATCTTAAATAAACAATTACTTCTTTATTATTCCCCAAATATCTTAAATAAACAATTACTTCATTATTTTTCCCCAAATATCTTAAATAAACAATTACTTCTTTATTTTCCCCCATATATCTTATCACTTAAAAATCCATGAAAAACATTTAACAATTTAGCATGCGCATACGGGATAAGGACAACCGGCATGAGCCATCATAATAATCGTCTTTGTGCACTGCCGAGGGTCGAACGGCCCGTACCATAAGTGCACTTTTCAATAAAATAATCATGTCTATGCACTGCCGAGGGTCGAACAGCCCGCACCATAAGTGCATTTTTTCAATCCGTCGTGGCGTACGGCCCGCTCCCATGAGAGTGGGGGAAATAAGACTCCGCTCGCGGAATGAAAATTGCGAAGCGGTCACATGCAGTCATGCACAATCAACAGTCCACCACGAATACGTCGGGAAAACAAATACTCAAGTAAATGACTGATTTCTCTTTTAAAACCCACAAAATAGTATTGAAATCCTTTCTCGAAATTCATTTGCCAAGTTTAATAATATTCAATAATATCACCTCATCAGGTATACAATTAACCACGAAGGAAATCAATTCTCTTTCTAGATGATTAAGAAAATGAACTCTAGTCTTCTTTAGATATTTAATTACGATTTCAATTATATTCGCAATCTAATATTACAGGCAGGATCACAGGTACAACATGTAAGGCATGCTAGTGGGTCCTAGACTACCCGGACATGGCATAATAGTAGCTACCCCCGGACTCCCATCACCTCGTGCATACGTAGCCCCCGCAGATAGTAGCACATGCTTAATTAGTTCACCTAGGGGGACAATTCCCCCTCACAAAGTTAGAAAGGAGACTTACCTCGCTCCGAAATTCTATAATCGGCTTCCAAGCCCTTTCGACGACTCCAATGGATGCACAATACCCCAAAACTATCCAAACAAATACACACCAATGAAAATATACTCTAATATTTGTAACAATTCCAAATTATATAATTTTCCAACCCCGCTCAGCGAATTGACCAAAATGCCCTCGGGCCCCCGTGCCCGAAATCCGAAATTTCTCGAAGATACATTCTACCCATAGCCTTATTAACTCAAATATATAATTTACTCTAAATCAAATTCATGGTTAAAATCCAAATACAAATTTCTAGGTTTTCATCAAGATTTCCCAATTTTCCTACAAATTCTCATGTATAATTCCATGTAATAACCTTGTATTTAACTTAGAAACATGAAGCAACTACTTACCTAACATTGCATGAAAAAAATCCTCCTTTGAAACCTCCCAAAATCGCCCATGCCAAGATGAAATAGTGAGGAAATAGTCAAAAATCACGGTAATAAAACATTCTACCTATGCCATTTTTCGCACTTGCGACCCAGCTATCGCACCTGCGATTCCGCAGGTGCGCCCAAACTTCCGCACCTACGGTTTTTCCTCAGCTCCAGCCAAATTCGCACATGTGCCCCATAGCCCGCATCTGCGACTTCGCAGGTGCGGAAATATCATCACACCTGCGCTCCCATCCAGACCACCACTTCTTCGCACCTGTGGCGCCATTGCCGCACCTGCGGCCAAAGCCTCGCAGGTGCGGTCGCACCAGATGACAGCAATTCCAGCTCCTCTTCTAACTTCAAATATTGATCCGTTAACCACCCGGAATCCACCCGAGGCCCCCCGGGACCCCATCCAATTATACCAACCTGTTCCAAAACATAATGCGGACTTTCTCGAGGCCTCAAATCACATCAAACAACATCGAAACCACGAATCGCACCCAAATCCCAACTTTATGAACTTAGAAATTTCCAACTTCTACATCCGATGCCGAAACCTATCAAATCACCTCCGAATGACCCCAAATTTTGCACACAAGTCATATTTGACATTACGAACCTGCTCCAATTTCCATAATCGCATTCCAACCCCGATATCAAAATTCCCACTTCCGGTCGGATTTCTCGAAAACCTTCAAATTTCTATCTTTAGCCAAATGACTTCAAAATGACCTACGGACATCCGAATTCACTTCCGATCGCTCTCCCAACTCCATAATCACCGTACGAAGCTATTCCCAGAATCAGAATCCCAAACGGACATCAATATCACTGAAATGCGCTTCAAGCCAAACTTAGGAAATTCCTTCAAAAATGCTGACTTCCACAATATACGCTGAAACGCTCCCGGGTTATCCAAAACCCGACCCGGACATACGCCCAAGTCCGAAATCATCATACAAACCTACAGAGACCTTCAAATCCTGATTCTGAGGTCGTTTACTCAAAATTTCAATCTTAGTCCATTTCTCCAACTTAAGGCTTCTGAAATGAGAATTTTCTTTCTAAATAAACTCTAAACTTCCCGAAATTCAATTCCGGCCACACCTACAAGTCATAATACCTGAAACGGAGCTGCTCATGACCCCAAACTGCTGAACGACGCGCTAGAGCGCAAAACGACTGGTCGGGTCGTTACATTATCCCCCACTTAAATAGACGTTCGTCCTTGAACGTGCCAAGAACTGCTCTGGAGTTATTTGAAATCATTGTTTAACACCTCGAGCACCTGACCGTGCTACCACAACCCAGTTGAGTACATTAGCTTGATCAAATATGAAGATTTCTTCCTTTATCCATATAATAGGCTCAGAACCTAGTTCCAACACCTGAAATTTCTCTGTCATGCCTAGTTCCAATATATAAACATTGTATCAACTACCACACGCTATACCAGAACATGACAACATACCTTTGCTGAATTAGCACCATGCACCGCATAATTCATCACCTGACCACAACGACGCTCCCTGGACCTTAATAGCCAAAATTCCATGAATCTGATACTCCCAAGGCACCTTATGACATATATATACATCCTGCTATAATGCTGGCGATACCACCACAACGGAGGAGACGGGTAGAAATTCATAACCAACTGCAGAGTTAACAAATCATTGAATATCTCATCTTGACTAGAATCATCACCTCATTATGAACCAACTGTTAGTAATTGTCCTTCAATGTATCTCACATAATCTTATCGCACCGATCCCTGATCCAATAATCTCGTCTCACCCAGTATGAACTGCTCAGACAACAAATAACCCCAAACATGACCAACAGTCTCACATGACACCACAACGCGCCAATAGGCCATAACTCGAACATGATACATGAAGAAATGACTCAGGAAAAGACTACTCTACTCACGCAACTTATTATGAACTCTTCTCAGAAAATAGAAAGTAAAACATAAGAATATAAATATAGGAACCTTACTCATCATCACACTGTTGCGGCATGCAACCCGATCCAAATGACATACCAGTGGTGGCGTGCCACCCGATCCCATCATAAAATTCACATAAGGAAATATACACGGAGTTGAATTGCTTACTATTACAAATTATTGAATATCGATCATAAGCACGCTAAGTGCATAATACCATCCTGAGGAGACTGATAAAGCCATATGCTTACAAAACTCAAGCACAACTGAGGTGCGATATATACATATACTCTGGCTCTCAAAAGTTGTCCTGCTCACATAACATCATCACTACGCGGAGATCTCAACTCATAAGAAATTATCAAGCCGTTTCACAACCCACAAAGCACAATCATATTATCACATGAATTTGACGAAGACAAAAAAACACCTGATATTCCAACACCCCTCCCTGAGGAGCGCTATACTGAAATGAACACATCTGCCTCACGTGAAGCCCATAATCCTGTTTAAACCCATTCACACACTTCAAGTTGATTCTTCTTGCACTGAACTAGGATAATAGCTTGACCTGGGTCCATAATAACCCACTTCCTCTCCTAAAACTCAAGAAGAATCATCATTGCCAGGACAAACACCCCACAATCCCCAACCAAATGAAACAAACGCCTTCCAGGCATAAACTCTCAAATAAGCAATATTTCCCTTCTTTATACTCAGTCCAAATCTTCAATCCATCAAGTGACTACATGTCACACTTTTACAATCTTCTCGTGGTTACGCTCCCACGACCTTCCACACCAGGTAACAAGTCTGCACATCCGCATCACCGACCACACTAATACTGCACAACACATCAAGAACACACGACCAGGGTACAAAGCCTTTCACTGAATATCAGATCTCAGGTGACACTGAAGATAACACCAGCTTACTTTGAACTTTCAAATCACTTTCTCTTGCTCATCCGAGCTCATGAAATCCTCGTTAACACCAAACTGCAATCGCGATTCTTACTCCCAGTTACATACTGCTCACCGCACCTAACGTGCCAATATGAGATAGCACGAGAGTTCCATCACAACTTCTGAACCACCAATAGGGTGAGCACTACATCACATAGAACCTTTTTACTTAACTCAATTCAAGAGAACCATTACAACACTTGAGTAAATTCTCACAATCACCCAACATGCAAATCCTTAAGTAGTAGTCTATGCCACCATAACCCTTCGAGGATCCGCCTACCCCTGACAGGCCATAACACTCAAATGCTCCCACATGAAATCCATTACGACGGGCGACAAGCCCAGAACACACCGGCACAACCACATGCATAACTTAATCACATCGAAGGAACTGATTGTTGTCGTAAATGTGCCATTTCAACCATGGCTAATCAATCTATCTTCTTATAATCATCTTCAATTGCCTCAGGAATAATAGTAACTTCCTTCATCCCATAGCAAACTCAACCCTCACTCATCCCGAGTGACCTTGATTCACGAGAACATGTTGCCTAAATCCCGCAATCCGTCTCATACCCTCCTGAAAATCTTTCTACAACCCGGAGTTTATTTCCCTCACTCCTCCAATACTACCCTGCATGCTGAAAATAACATAGAACACTCCAACCATATTCCTTTTTCTCAGAAATTACTTTGCAAAATCTCGATTCTTGATTATACTGCTGCCTGAAGCCCTTAAACGCCGCATTCTTAACTTTTGAATTCACTAGGACCTCTATTGGGAGTCACCCACTCTGACTGGCCCCGAATCCAATCACCCCAAGGCTCTTCTAGCTCACGAACACCCTTTTTAATGAATCACGTGACTGAGTCACTACCCTTGCAATTCGCCTATACGTTAAGCAAAATTTTGAATCCTCCAAAGCCTAACCCTGGTCTATAGGGACAACCTTTGCACACATTCATCAAATCCCATGCACAATTACCATCCTACTCCTTTCCCTTAGTTGTACCAACTTGCCAATATGCCGACAATCTGAAGCCCCATGAAAACACAATCCTACAGCCCAACTGCAGGTGGTGGGACTCCCCCACTTAGCCCGAAGCTACCCCTTGCACTACTTTATACCCTGCTGAGATCCTTTCCCCTTGTTAACATGATTTTGCTCAACCAATCCGTCCAATTCTTCCAATTTCTCTTGTTAGCACTCCCTAATTACTCAAATTCTCTAGCATCATTCACACATCTTGCCTCCTACTAAACGGCCACTAGAACCCCTCACGAAGACTTTCCAACCACACAACCGCTAACCTACTCACAGGAGACAACCCACCTGTGTAAATCACCAACTGACACCTTCCAACGACGCCGTACTGCACTATCTCTACGACATCAATACTCCATCCTAAGCTTGTTCTCTTCACCAACCTTACCAGTCCGCCACTCCCCATGGACATCTACTAACTGCGCTACAATACCTTCTAATTTACCACCATGTTGCCGCTCCCCCACTTTGCGACTGCTCGACTTCCGCTTCTTACACTTGGCCTCCTAGAAATGGAACCACCGCCTAGCCTCAATTCAATATCATTCTCTTCCAACCGCATTCTTCAATACTCCTTCACATACTCTGGCCGCATGCACCCGAAGAAACCATGGCACTGACGAACTTAAAACATTCCATTCTATCAAGGACGACGATAACACGTCACAGGTGAATACTCCACCTTACTTGAAACACCAAGTCTTACTACTTTATCAATCCAAAACCTGGCCATTTATAGGTCAATTGCCTTCCTTCCGCCGGAATCTAAATACTTAAATCTCACAATCACACTCTGAGAATACCTCTCTCCAAGCCATTCATCACCCCCAACCTCTGGGCAAGCATTCTATCATTGTATCGACATCGCGTGATAACCAATCGTAACCATTATCACAACCTGAGCATAGCCTCAAAGTTCTCAGAAACACAGCAACCGAGCTGAAACACCATAATATTCTTCTATAGGGTAACAACAACAACCCCATCCATCTACTCATGGGAAGCACCTCGCACCATATCCGTAGCACCATATCAATTCCTCAAATTCCAGATTCATAGCAAGCGTTACGACACGCGTAAGATTGAGAAGGAATAAGCATAGGCATAAGCCTCAAAAGGAATATAATCGCACGATGAGGAATCAAGAAGGGAAGTACTCCTAACAGCCCTGTAGCCTCTCGAAGATAAGTACAGACGTCTCTGTACCGATCCGCAAGACTCTACTAGACTTGCTCATGACTCGTGAGACCTAAGGGAACCTAGCGCTCTGATACCATGTTGTCACGACCAAAAATCGGCTAAGGCCGTGATGGTGCCGAACACCACCGTCAAGCAAGTCAATCATTAATTAGTTGAAATAAATTCATGTTTTAATATTTATGAAAATAATTACCTTTCACTTTATTACATAATAACTAAATAAAATCCGTTAAGTAAATAAAATGGTTTAAATATTCCATTTTAGCAAATATATCCTAACACATCCCAGAACCCGGTGTCACAAGTACATGAGCAAATTCTAAGAATTTCAAAAATACTACAAGCTTGTCCGAAATAGAAATTGGACAAGGATTTTAAACTGGAAATCGATACAATATGAGGGAGACACTGTTAGCTGCGGATCGCCTCCGGATGATGCAGCTCGCCTAAGCCTCCAACCAGCCAAGTCGCTATGAAAGTACCTGTGCAATAAAAATACACAGCAAGTGTAGCATGAGTACAAAAACAATGTGTACTCAGTAAGTCGTCCATCTAACCTCAGAGGGGTAGTGACGAGAGGTCGAATTAGACACTCACTAAGGTTCAACAAATTAATTTAACAGCATATGATGAACACGGTAGGCATGTAAAGGTAGTAAAGTAGCAAATATATAAGGCACTGAAATCCAAGTAAATAAACAGTTACTACTTCCTCATTTTCCCCCAAATATCTTAAATAAACAATTTCCTCTTTGTTTTCCCCCAAATATTTTAAATAAACAACTACTTCTTTATTTTTCCCCAAATATCTTAAATAAACAATTACTTCTTTATTTTTCCCCAAATATCTTAAATAAACAATTACTTCTTTATTTTCCCCCAAATATCTTATCACTTAAAAATCCATGAAAAATAATTAACAATTTAGCATGCGCATACGGGATAAGGAAAATCGGCCTGAGCCATCATAATAATCATCTTTGTGCACTGTCGAGGGTCGAACGGCAAGTACCATAAGTGCACCTTTCAATAAAATAATAATGTCTATGCACTACCGAGGGTCGAACGGCCCGAACCATAAATGCATTTTTCAATTCGTCGTGGCGTACGGCCCGCTACCATGAGAGTGGGGGAAATAACACTCCGCTCGCCGAATGTAAATTGCGAAGCGGTCACATGCAGTCATGCACAATCAACAGTCTACCCCGAATACGTCAGGAAAACAAATACTCAAGTAAATGACAGATTTCTCTTTTAAAAACCACAAAATAGTATTGAAATCCTTTCTCAAAATTCATTTTCCATGTTCAATAATATTCAATAATATCACCTCATTAGGTATACAATTATCCACGGAGGAAATCAGTTCTCTTTCTAGATGACTAAGAAAATGAACTCTAGTCTTCTTTAGATATTCAATTACGATTTCAATTATATTCGCAATCTAATATTACAGGCAGGATCACAGGTACAACAGGTAAGGCATGGTAGTGGGTCCTAGACTACCCGGACATGGCATAATAGTAGCTACCCGCGGACTCCCGTCACCTCGTGCATACGTAGCCCCCGCAGATAGTAGCACATGCTTAATTAGTTCACCTAGGGGGACAATTCCGCCTCACAAAGTTAGAAAGGAGACTTACCTCGCTCCGAAATTCTATAATCGGCTATCAAGCCCTTTCGACGACTCCAATGGATGCACAATACCCCAAAACTATCCAAACAAAGACACACCAATGAAAATATACTCTAATATTTGTAACAATTCCAAATTATATAATTTTCCAACCACGCTCAGCGAATTGACCAAAATGCCCTCGGGCCCACGTGCCCGGAATCCGAAATTTCTCGAAGATACATTCTACCCATAGCCTTATTAATTCAATTATACAATTTACTCTAAATTCCATTCTCAAATTCATGGTTAAAATTCAAATACAAATTTCTAGGTTTTCATCAAGATTTCCCAATTTTCCTACAAATTCTCATGTATAATTCCATGTAATAACCTTGTATTTAACTTAGAAACATGAAGGAACTACTTACCTAACATTGCATGAAGAAAATCCTCCTTTGAAGCCTCCCAAAATCGCCCATGCCAAGATGAAATAGTGAGGAAATAGCCAAAAATTATGGTTATAAAACATTCTGCCCAGGCCATTTTTCGCACCTGTGACCCAGCTATCGCACCTGCGGTGCCATAGCCGCACCTGCGGCCAAAGCCTCGCAGGTGTTGTCACACCAGATGACAGCAATTCCAGTTCCTCTTCTAACTTCAATTATACCAACATGCTCCAAAACTTAATGCGGACTTGCTCGAGGCCTCAAATCACATCAAACAACATCGAAACCATGAATCGCACCCAAATCCCAACTTTATGAACTTAGAAATTTCCAACTTCTACATCTGATGCCGAAACCTATCAAATCACCTCCGAATGACCCCAAAGTTTGCATACAAGTCATATTTGGCATTACAGACCTGCTCTAACTTCCGGAATTGCATTCCGACCCCGATATCAAAATTCTCACTTCCGGTCGGATTTCTCGAAAACCTTCAAATTTCTATCTTTAGCCAAATGACTTCAAAATGACCTACGGACATCCGAATTCACTTCCGATTGCACTCCCAACTCTAGAACCACCATACGATTCCTAGACTCAAAATCCCAAATGGATATCAATATCACCGAAATGCGCTTCAAGCCAAACTTAGGAAATTCCTTCAAAAATGCTGACTTCCATAATATACGTTGAAACGCTCACGGTTATCCAAAACCCGATACGGACATACGCCCAAGTCTGAAATCACCATACAAACCTGCAGGAACCTTCAAATCCTGATTCTGAGTTCGTTTACTCAAAATTCCAATCTTAGTCCATTTCTCCAACTTAAGGCTTCTGAAATGAGAATTTTCTTTCCAAATCAACTCTAAACTTCCCGAAATTCAATTCTGACCACACCTACAAGTCATAATACCTGAAACGGAGCTGCCCATGACCCCAAACTATTGAACGACGTGCTAGAGCTCAAAATGATCGGTCGGGTCGTTACACAAACGCTGGTAAAGGGAGCCATATTCCTCCTTCAACAGTTTTTCTTCCTTCTCATAAAGAGGGTGCTTCCGTCATTGTTGATGAAGAAGCATTACCATTAGTGGAGGAAATAATCTCCCGCAATCCTGATGTTAGGTCCGACCTCACCAAATCACCAGATGTAGCGCCTGGCGCGCCTCTTTTTCTCGCGAACTCAGATTTTGACATGTGACAACTCTTCTAAGGAGGTATTAAAAGAGGAGAGTCACCACCTAACAATTTTTAAGGTGTTTTAGGGCACCATTTTTCAAATGACTCTGGTTTAACTAGTCTACATCACCAAAGATCGGGTAAGGGCTCAAGTTACCTCAAAGAGAAGGTGTTAGGCACTCCACGAGATCCACTACTGTGGGTCCTGGCCGAACTTAAATTATATGGATTAGTCTATGTGATCAAGTAAGAAAAGTTAGTACAAAATCTAAGAATTTTATTACAAAGATATCTTGAATAGAGAGTACAACTATTTTGATTCTAATAGAAAAGAAAGAAAGGGGGGTCCTATGTTTTTTAGCCTAAAGGATCACTCTGTGCAATATAAATAACATTTCGTAACTCCCTTGGGATAGGGTGTTACTCATATTATTCAGCGGACACAGACTATCATCTCCTGCTACCCAATTATGTTAAAGTTGTTTACTTAAGAGCGTTCTAATTCAATTCTAAGTCGTGCCCTACGTGTGCACTACATGTCCCATACCTATGGTCCAGGAAGTTTTGGACCTCTATTTGGATGGTTCTAAACCTTATCTAAGCTGCTCAAAAGACCAAAACTAGGCGACAAACAAAACATATAAAGACTTCCCATAAAAGCAATTAAGGGCTCACATTGACCTCCACACTTAAGCAGCGAATGCACGCAAACACAGATGTCAATTAGGAAGCTGCAGAATCTAGAATCTCAAACCTATAGACATGCTTTCTAGGTGATTTTTGAGTCGAAGTATGCGGGCAATTTCAGATGCAGGACATTGCTTATAGACAAAATTATTCAGGTATTACAAACTGATTATTGAAGGTTTTAAGTTACCAATCCTATATGTGTTATGCCTAGGTGATCTACGCAGTTGAGTATAACAAAATCTGCTGGGAAGAGTCCCAGAATTATCCAGGTTTTCCTAACAGTGACGCTCAGGAAACAGTGTTTGAGTAGTCTAGTGTTAACCAATTAACGAGCAATTATTTCCTATATGCAGGATCTCTAACAGTTGACGCTTAGAACTTGTTTTATTGTGATAGTT
This sequence comes from Nicotiana knightiana, assembly GCA_005239525.1. Classification (NCBI taxonomy): domain Eukaryota; kingdom Viridiplantae; phylum Streptophyta; class Magnoliopsida; order Solanales; family Solanaceae; genus Nicotiana; species Nicotiana knightiana. Next base: position 129,474 of record ML419063.1, on the reverse strand, counting down.
AGTCCTATAAACAAGATTTCTAGTGAACAATGCGATACAATAGCAAATGAAGTGATCAAAATCCTATAGGCATGATTTCTAGTGATCAACTGAAGTGAATTGAAGGAAAGTTCATTGACATTTGTTCCTATAGGTAGGTTTTCTAGTAACACGTAGCAGTAAGAATAATTGCAGCATTTGAATTCATATTTGCTAGCAGATAGTGTGTGTGTGTGCGCGCTTCCTCTAATGTTATGATTTCTATAGTGTACATGTAATTGAACAACACATATAGCAAATAAATTACCAAGTCCTATAGGCATGTTATCTACCCATTTTGCATGAAAATATTAAATTCTACCAATTTCTCCTTTTTACTAACACCCCAATTATTTATACAAAAGTTATTACATGCCTAAATAATAAGTAAAAATACAAATGTTATACAATAATGACAATAGGCCCACAGTAGGCTCAACATGAAATACCCAGCATTGTATGGGCCTTCAATAACTCTCACACAGCGTACCCAGACCTCTAATATGGGCCATATCCAACTAAGGGTGTTAAACATGTGGGTCGGGCCGGGCCGGGTTGGGGAAAAATGAAACTGGCCGGATCCAATCCGGGCCGGTTATGGGTTAGTATTTATCGGGCTTAACGGGTCTGGGTCCATCCGGGTAAAAAACGAACCATAAGGGTTACGGGTCCAAGGGGTCGGGCCGGGTTTGTGTTATTTTTATTATTATTATTTTTGTAATTTATATTCATATAAAGTAAAAATATAAAGAATACGATGAAGATGGAAAAAATTGCACTTATAAATTACAAGTGCTACATTTATTTCAAAATTCAAACTTACAAATTGAAAGTTTTACATTTAACAAGTAAATTAACGGAAAAAAAGTAATTCAAAGGTTTTGCATTGCCTTATTAAGTTCTTCATAATCAATATGAACTTCTTTTTCATCTTCTGGAGTGTTAAATTCTGATGGGTTAACATGTGTTAATATATCTCCAAGTTCCTCGTCTTCTGGGCTATCAACATCTTCACGTCCCTGATTTCTTCATTCCGATCTAATCCAATCTCTTAAACATACTAAAACTTCCAAAGCATTGCTTCCCAATGAGTGACGGGTGTCTCCAAGTTGTTATCTTGCTTGGCTAAATGCACTCTCTGATGCAACAGTTGAAATTGGCACATTCAGCACGTCCCGGGCCATAGTGGAAAGAATAGGAAATTTTTTTCCATTCTCATGCCACCATCCCAACGGTGAAAATTCCTTTGTGCTTTTTCTTTTTCAAGTAGAATTGAAGTTCATCAAAATGTTCCGGCTACTGGTTTGGGTGTTAGAAAATGTAGAAAAAATATTAAAAATATCAAGGCCTTCATCATCATCCATAGTAGTAGAATTGGTACAATGCATAGTGGGATTAACATTTCCTACATTAAGAGCAACATCATCAAATATATTTGCTTAATAATTATATAATTATTGTAAATAACCATTTAGCTTGTTCATACAAACATATATATCTGGGGTTTCAGTTGGTCCAATCTCCATATAAGTATATAAAGCATTGATTAATTAGTGACAATCATACATCTTAATACAAGGATTTAAAACAGCGCCAATTAAGTAAATCGGAGGAATTGGAAAGAAATATTTTTTGAATTTTGTTTGCATTTTTTCAGCAACATCCTTATATTTTTCTTCCTTCTTAAATTCAGAGAGTAGAAAAGAAATTTCAGCTATATGCACTAAAGCCATAGTAACAGTAGGGTAATATGCTCCAGAAAACTCAACAATAGCTGTATAAAATTTATGTAAAAATTTAACAACATCATTAATGGCCTCCCAAGTAGTAGTTGTTAACATACAGTTTGAATTAGTACAATGCACATTAGCAACTTCAGTTATTGGCAATCTATATTTGTAGCAACATTTTAAAAATATATATGTATAATTCCATCTAATAACAATTTCGTCCGGCATGAATCTTGGATTAAGGTTATGCTCGGTATACTTATTCTTAAATTCTCTAATTCTAGATTGTCTATTATTTCCTTGAATAACGCCAACTGCTCTTCTAACATGAGTTATCTCAGTTGAAAATAAATCAAGGCCACTTATTATAAACATGACATGCACACCTAACATGAAAAATTTCGTCAAGTGGTGGTTGCAAATGCAGTTTTAATATTGAAATTGCAGCATTATTGTTAGAAGCATTATCAAAAGACATACACAATACTTTTTCTTAAGATGATAAAATTCAACAACTTCGCAAATAGTAGTACTTATAAACACAGCAGTATGACTCTGATCTTCATCATATTAAATGTGATACGTTTTTTCATACAATAATTATCATCTATCTAATGACATGTAATTGTCAAATAATCATTTTCATTAACACCATGGCTAATATTAGAAGTTAGAGAAACTCTACAAGGAAGGTGGTCAAACAAATACCGTATGTATGTTTGATATTGTCCATGAAGTCTAAAGATATCAGATCTACAAGTACTTCTAGGGATACCTTTAAATAAAGGATTATAAATTCTTTTGAATATACATAATAAGATATGATGAAGAAGCAAAAGAAAAAGTTAGACAACCCAAAGTAATCATTTTTGCTAACTCCTCACAATCCTTCATTTTATCATATTTCATAAGTCCTCCAGTACTAGGGTTTAGAGTTCCTTGATTTTTATCTAAATCAGAGCCTCATTCTATAGGATGCTTAATTCTCATGTCTACTAAGTGTCACAGTCCCCCCTAATTGTCCTCCAGTCTTATGTTTAAAATCATCTTTACAAATTTTGCATCTAACTCTATCAGAATTCTCTATTTCGTCAAAAAATTTCCAAACCTTACTTCTTTTTATCCGATTAGTAGTCGGGGCCACAGGTGGTCTACTACTAGTATCACGACACCACCCTTGCTACCAGCTCCAACACTACTAGGTGTAAGTGGTGTCTCATCTTCAATTTCTAACTCATTATCTTCTATACCGAAGTCTTCCTGTAATTGTTCATAATCTATATTATTATCAAGTGATGTTTCAGAAACATGTGTAGACTCATTTAAACTACTACCAGATGTTGAAGTACTACCTCTTTTTCTATTTCCCCGGTTAGCAACCTTACTACAAACTCTTTTTGCAGCATTAAACATATTGTAAAAATTTAACTACTAGCAAAAATTAAATATGCAAATAAAATAGTAAATAAGAGAAAGAGTTGGAGGGAGTGCACCAAATTCGGCAATAAATTGAAAAGTTGATGATTACGCAACTCCAATGTTACCACGAAGAAACGTCATTGTTCAAATTTTAAAGTTCAATTGTTCAAACTTCAAATAATAAATAATACGATAAATTAAATTCCAAAAAAAAAAAGAGCCAAATAGTTGATTGCACTTTGTGTGAAGAATAAGAGAATATGAGTTTGAGAAATGAGAGATGAGTGAATAAATGAAAAAGATGGGGGTGTATTTATAGTTTTTCAAATGGGTAAATTAGTAATTACAAAAAGTGTTAATTTTAAAAAAAATGGCCCAAAAAGGGCTAATTGTGCAAAACAACTATTGGGCAACGGCTCCTTGGCCCACCTGACCGTTTCCAACGGTAACATACTAACAACCAATTAAAAAAAATTGACATTAACCGTTAAACGGATCGGGCCGATTAAAATCGTGTTGATCGGGTTTGACCAGTCCGGTTAACCGGTTGAAAAAAGGTGAACAGACCAACCCCCCGTACCCCATTACCCCAGCCCACCCAGCCTCCTATGTACCGGTTTGGGCTGGATCTGGTTTCAACCGGTCTGGGTCGGTTCGAAAACGGGATGACCTAGCCCGTTTAACACCCTTATATCCAACACACAACCCCAGAATCCATAAAGGAGCCCAAAGTCAATTCATTCAACCATAGCACCAAGTGTTGCACCATTTAAATCAGCCAATTCAGGTACACAACACATAACAGGATGGAATATGATGAATAGGAGTAGTTTGAGATTTGGGAATGACTAAGAACCAAACCCTAGTGTGTCAGAGTTCACAAGGATCTCAATTGGACCCCGAGCAATGCTCGCACTAGGGTGATCAATAATAGAACCTAGGTAGCCTTGGCTTTCAGCCGGCTAAGAATGAGAACTCAAGAGAGAGCATAGATGACAAATGAAGGATAGTAACCAAGGTTGAGAGAAAAAGCTGAGGGAATACAAATATAGTCAAGTTGAACACACAGAGAAAATTATCAAACAGGCCTTAGGGCTTAGAACAGACTTAGCAAAGCTTTAGAAGAACAAACTCAACACCTAGCGCATAAGTAGCCATGCATTAGCAGAACAGGTTTGAAGGATTGGTGACAGTAGCATACACAAATTCATAATAAAGGAAGAGGTCCAAATTATGCTAAGTATAGGTCCTGATGTTATGAAACAGTCATGCTAATTTGGCAATAGGACAGCATTTATACATGAGAAAAGCAGATTACAACAACTAGTGAATCAGGGAAGGGGTTAAACATGCTAAAGGGCATACTGATAGAGAGCAGGGTCAAAACATGTTAGATAGGCAAGCTATCACCACAAAAATTCGGAATATGATGGGAAACAGACTTGTGTCATACAGTTGGTGTACACATTCATGATTTTGAGCTCAATCAACTAGTCGACTAAAAGGGGTACAAATTATGCAAGTAAATCATATCCAAATAATAGGATCGATAGCAAAAGGCAAATTAAACACCAGAAGATGCTAACAAGTGTAAGGGTCCCAAACAGTAGTAATTCTTAACACATTGACTGGTCAAAATTTAATAGAACCAGGTTTAGGCATGCTTGAAGCTAAAAGTTAAAAAGACCTAAAAATTTGAACAAAGCAAATAGAATTGCACACAAAACAGCCCAGAAAACATATTAAACTGACGAACTTCAGGAGTGAAAACATGTGCAAATCATAGATACATGGGAATGAAATTACAAAGTCTAGTAACTCACCAGTTAAGCGAAGAAGAGTAAAGAATAAACTTCCACATAAAACCCAGAATCCCAATGCGTCAAAGTTCCCAAGAGCTTCGATGAACTCAGGGCAATGCTCGCACCAAGAACAAGTTAAGTAACAAGGTGTTAATAGCCTTGGCTTTCAGCCAGCCAATACATAATACAGAGCAAGAGAGTAGTAAAACCCCAATTTTAGTGAAGAAAATCGATTTCAAAGTCTGTCCCTAGAAGGGAAAATGAGGGGGTTTATATAGCAGTCAAAAATCGAACACACACATAAGGAAACACAGTAAATTAAACAAAAAATAAGGAAAGAAAACATGCAAAATCAATTTAAGAGAGAAATCCGATATACCCTAATTTTTAGGAAAAGTGTAAATCAGTAGAAATCCAAACAAAATCGTACTCACATAATATAATTTTGAACGTGTGTAGACGAGATATGGCCCAAATTCAAAATATTAGAATCAATCGGACAGAATCGGAGAAGTAGTATTGTCATGTTTAGGAAGTACTAAGTCATACCATGGAGAATCAACTAGTAGCGGAAAAATACTTATATGGCAAGTAAATGAGAGGAGAAGGGGGAGAGTCTCAGGGCGGCGGGTTTAGAGGGAATGAGGATTAGGGTTTGGGTTGGTGTAACGACCCGGTCGATCGTTTTGAGAGTTAGAGCCCTGATCCCCTAATAACTGCTTTTTCCATGTTTGTTTCTTCTTTTGGGACTTGCTGGAGTGATTAGCTATGAAATTCGTAGAGTTTTGGGACACTTAGTCCCTAATTTTGAGTTTAAGCTTTAGAAATAGGGTCGTGGTTGGAACTGTATGGAGACGGGTCCGAAATGGAATTCCGTCGACTCTGTTATCTCTGTTGAGTGATTTCAGGGTTAGGAGCGCGTCTGGAATGTAGTTTCGAGGTCTGTAATAGAGTTAGTCTTGAATTGGCGAAAGTTAGAATTTCGGCGATTTCGACCGATAGGTGAAATTTTGATATCGGGCTCGAAATGGGATTCCGAAAGTGGTTGTAGGTCTGTAGTGTCATTTGTGACCTGTGTGTCAAATTTGAGGCCATCTAGAATAGTTTTGACGTGTTTCGGCATCGTTGTGGATTTTGGAAAATTTTCTAAGTTTTTAGGCTTGAATCCATGTATAATTTGTGATTTAAGTGTTATGTAATGTGGTTTGAAGGCTCGACTAAGTTCGAATGAGGTATTAGGACTGGTTGGTAGGTTTGGTTGAGGTCCCAAGGGCATCGGGGGTGTTTTGGATGCTCAATAGGTCATTTTAGCCTTGTATTGATTGATGGTTTTCTAGTGTGAGTGCAGTAGGCTTTTCTTCATCGTGATCGCGTGAGGGAGTCCGCGATCGCGTAGGACAATTGTAGGCCAGTCAGAACTTAATGCATCGCGATCGCATAAAAAGGAACGCGATCGCGTAGAATAGGCAGCTTGGTCATTACGTTCGCAAGAGCTAACTCGTGTTCGCGTAGAAGGAATAGGGCAGCAGTGGAAATTAAGTATTTCTATACGCGGTCGCGTGAAGGCAACCGCGATCGCGTAGGTCTGGAAAGTAAAGCATCGCGTTCGCGAACGAATTTCCGCGATCGCGTAGTGCATTTCTGAGGCGCGTGTAGTTTACTCTTTGCGATCTCGTCTGGATTTCCGCGATCGCACTAAGTATGCGCCTAGGCAGAAACTTAAATACCCAAATCGAGGGCTTGAGCTAAAATTTCATATTTCGAACTTGGGAGCTCGAGGATTGGCAATTTTTGAAGGGATTCTATTTGGGTAACTAATTCCTACTTGGTTTTGACTAATTTCCACGAATCTATGCTTAAGTTCATCCTTTAATTTCGAATTTTGGGTGAAAATTTGAGAAATTTTGGATAAAGTTCTTAGACCGAGTTTTTGAGTTTTGATCAAGATTTTGGTATCCTATTCGAGTAATTTTTTATGGTTAGACTCGTGAGTGAACCGGTGTCCGGAATTTGTAACTTTTACCTGATTCCGAGACGTGGGCCCGGGGGACTTTTTCGGCGATTTCCCTATGCTTTAGCTTCAAATTTGTTTATTAAACTAGTTGCTTGTAGTGATATTCACATTATGTAACTTACTTGAATAGATTCGGGCCATTCGGAGTTTGGTACTCGTGGCAAGAACGTGATTCCGGGTTGAATTGAGCAGTCGAGGTAAGTGGATTGCCTAACTTTGTGTTGAGGACTTCCCCCTTAGGGTATTTGATGCTAATTGTTGTGTGGGCGTCGTGTACGTGAGATGACGAGTACGTCAACAGGCCGTTATTTCAAAAATCTCATTTTTCCCTTACTAAAACATAAACTGTTTTTTTTCTCTTCTATGAACTTGTTCTCATATGATATATTGTTTAGTTTAGATTAGGAAAGCATGCTTACGTGCTTAATTGCCTACTTGATTTTTCTGTGAGCCATGCTTAGTTAAGACCTTAATTGCCTTATCTGTGATTAGTATAACCTGTGTAAATTTGATGTTATGCATGTCATTCATCCTGCATAGCATATTTAAATTGCGACTATGGACGTATTCCGGGAGATCCCCATGTACCGCATATTTACTTTGGGACTACAGACGTATTCTAGGAGATCCCCATATACTGCATATTTACTTTGGGACTACGGACGTATTTCGGGAGATCCCCCTGTACTGCATATTTATTTTGGGACTACAGACGTATTCTAGGAGATCCCCATATACTGCATATTTACTTTGGGACTACGGACGTATTTCGGGAGATCCCCCTGTACTGCATATTTATTTTGGGACTACAGACGTATTCTAGGAGATCTCCATGTACTGCATAATCGTTTGGAACTACGGGGACGGTATCCCGGGAGATTCCCCTTTGTGATATATATTGTGTTGAGCCGAGGACTGTCTTTACCGTATAACTTATATTGTTTTTCTTAAACTTTTTACTGTATACATTACCTATCTTTGTACTGTTTTAAATTAATTTATATAGAAATTCAGTAGAGCCTTAACCTGACCTCGTCACTACTTGACTGGGGTTAGGCTTGGCACTTACTCTGTTCCAAATGTGGTGTACTCATGCCCTTTCCTGCACATGTTTTCATATGCAGATCCAGGTACAAGCTATCAGCCTCGTGGTTATTCGTTGTTGCTGATTCCAGGAGACCACAAGGTATTTCTGCCGCGTCCGTAGAATCCTCTGAGTCCCCTTCCATTCTAGCTTGTAGAGATTTTTCTTATGTACTTTCCAATTTTTTTTTCTAGAGCTACAGTAGTGTTAGAAGCTTGTGACTGTCTGTGAGATTCCGGGTCTTGGGGAGTTATATTTTTTATGAGCCGAGCGTCCAGTACGTTATTTGTATCATTTCCCTTATCCCCTTTATTTCTTGTGTTTTATTTCAGTTTTCCCATTTATAGTAGGCTTACCTAGTCGTAGCGACTAGGTACCATCACGACACTTTTGGAGGGTAAATCGGGTCGTGACAAGTTTGTATCAGAGCATCTAGGTTCATCGGAGTAATAAGTCACAAGCCGGTTTATTAGGGTATCGTGGATCGGTGCGTAGATGTCTGTATCTATCTTCGGGAGGCTATGTAACTGTTAAGAACAATCATATTTCTTTAATTTCCTTGTCGTGCTAGTTATTGACATCAAAAATTCTAAAACTCTATTCTATTCTTTCTCACATATGGTGAGGACCCGTACCGAATGAACCAACGACCAGGCACCCCAGCCCCCAACCAGAGCCACCAGAGGCAGGGGTAGGGGTAGAGGACGAGCATGCGGTGCAGCCCGAGCACCAGTGAGAGCAGCGACAAAGGAGCCTACAGCAGCTCCCTCTGGAGGGCCGGCACAGGAGGTCCCTATTGCTGCTCCAGCCCTCCAGGAGAATTTGGCTCGGTTCATGAGCATCTTCAGCACTCTGACTCAGGCGGGCTTACTCCAGATAGCACCAGCCACATCTTAGGCCAGGAGAGGGGCACAAACTCCTGCAGCTCGCACTCCTGAGCAGAGGAGCCAAGTTGATTAGGTCCGGGAGTATATTCCTATGCCCCCAGTGGCTCCAGTACAGCATGAGACCAGGGTAGCTGCTTCTGAGGCAGAGCATCTCAAACTTGAGAGGTATAAGTAGTACCACCCACCTATTTTCAGCGGACTAGCTTCATATAATGCTCTAGGGTTTCTTGAGGAGTGTCATCGTATTCTCTGCACTATGGGCATTGTGGAGACCAGTGGGGTTTCTTTTACCGCTTTCCAGCTGAGGGGAGCGGCATATCAGTGGTGATGTGCTTATGAGCTGAGTAGTCCGGGAGAGGCAGCCTCACTCACTTGGACTTAGTTTTCAGAGATGTTTCTGCTAGAGTATGTCCCTCAGAGCCTCAGGGATACTTGGCCCGCGGAGTTCGAGCAGTTGCGCCAGGGTACTATGACTGTGTTGGAGTATGCAGTCTGTTTTAGTGAGTTAGCTCGGCATGCACCAGCCTTGGTTGCCGCATTCAGAGAGAGGGTTCGCCGCTTCATTGAGGGACTTCACCCTAGTATTCGGACCAGTATGGCCAGAGAGTTGGAGATGGACATCACTTATCAGTAGGCAGTGAGTAATTCTAGGAGAGTAGAGGGCATGTTTACCCGGGACCAAGAGGAGAGAGAGGCCAAGAGGTCTCGAGATACTGGCTATTTTTCAGGAGCTCGTGCACCAGCAGCATGCTACGGTAGGGGCATTGGTGGTCTCCATGTTCATTCAACTCTTCCAGCAACCAGCGGTATTCCAGCTCCTCCTAGACCTCAGGAGCCCTATTATGCACTTTCAGCATACAGTATGCCTCCAGTTTAGGGTGTTATTACCGGCCCGCCCAACAGGATAGCTCTTATTCAGCCTCAGCCGCACTCTGAGGGGTTTTTTTGAGTATGGTGACACTCTTCACATGATGATAGATTGACCTAGGGCCAGGAGGGGTTCACCTCCACAGTCTTATCAGCCTCCACGTGCTCCGTCGGGTCCTCCGGCTATTCTTCCAGCCCCAGCTGCCACTTCACCTCCTCAGTCAGCTCGAAGTGGAGGTCGGGGAGGTAAAGGCCACCCTAGAGGGGGAGTCCAGGCCAGATACTATGCTCTTCCAGTCCGTTCCGAGGTCGTTGCTTCAGATTCAGTCATCACAGGTATTGTCTCTTTCTGTCATAGGGATGCATCAGTGTTATTTGACCCAGGCTCTACGTATTCATATATGTCCTCTTATTTTACTCCACATTTTGGGATATCTCGGGATTCTTTGAATTCCCCCATTTATGTATCTACTCATGTGGGAGACTCTCTAGTTGTGGATCGTGTATATCAGTCGTGTTTTATTTCTCTTAGCGGTTTTGAGACCAGGGTTGATTTGTTATTACTCAACATGGTAGATTTTGATGTTATCTTGGGCATGGAGTTTTTGTCGCCCCATTATGATATTCTTGATTGTCACGCTAATACTGTGACGCTGGCTATGACAGGTTTGTCAAGGTTAGAGTGGAGGGGTACCTTAGAGTATACTCTCGACAGGGTCATTTCTTTTCTTAAGGCTCAGCGGATGGTTGAGAAGGGGTGTAATGCGTATTTGGCCTATGTGAGAGATGTGAGTGTTGATACTCCTTCAGTTGAGTCAGTCCCAGTAGTGAGGGGCTTCCCTAATGTTTTTCCAGTTGACCTTCCGGGTATGCCGCCTGACAGAGATATTGATTTCGCCATTGATTTATTGTCGGGAACTCAGCCCATTTCTATTCCTCCTTATCGTATGGCTCCTCCTGAGTTGAAGGAGTTGAAGGAGCAGTTGCGGGAGCTTCTTGATAAGGGTTTCATCGGGCCTAGTGTATCACCTTGGGGTGCCCCAGTACTATTTGTGAAAAAGAAGGATGGCTCTATGCGTATGTGTATTGATTATCGGTAGTTGAACAAGGTTACGGTGAAAAACATGTATCCTTTGCCTCGCATTGATGATTTATTCGACCAGTTACAGGATTCCAGAGTATTCTCCAAGATTGACTTGCGATCTGGCTATCATCAGCTGAAGATTCGAGAGCCGGACATCCCGAAGACTGCCTTCAGGACCAGATATGGTCACTATGAGTTTCTTATCATGTCGTTTGGGCTGACCAATTCCCCAGCATCCTTTATGCATTTGATGCACAGTGTATTTCGGCCTTATCTTGACTCCTTTGTCATTGTGTTTATTGACGACATCTTGGTGTATTCTCGACCCCAGGAGGATCATGAGCAGCACTTGAGGACTGTGCTTCATACTTTGAGGGAGAATAAATTGTATGCAAAATTCTCTAAGTGTGAGTTCTGGCTTGATTCAATGGAATTCTTGGGCCACATAGTGTCTCTTGATAGGATCAAGTTAGATCCGAAGAAGGTGGAGGCGGTGCAGAGTTGTCCTAGACCGTCATCAGCTACGGAGATCCGCAGCTTCCTTGGTTTGGTAGGGTACTACCGTCGCTTTGTAGAGGGATTTTCATCTATTGCAGCACCTATGACCAGACTAACCCAGAAGGGTGCTCCGTTCAGGTGGACCGAGGAATGTGAGAAGAGCTTTCAGAAGCTCAAGACAACTTTGACTACGGCCCTAGTATTAGTGTTGTCTACGGGTTCGGGGTCCTACACTGTCTATTGTGATGCCTCGAGGATTGGCCTTGGAGCAGTATTGATGCAGGACAGTAGGGTGATTTCCTACGCGTCCAGGCAGTTGAAGGTGCATGAGAAGAATTATCCGGTCCATGACCTCGAGTTAGCATCTATTGTTCACGCCCTGAAGATCTGGCATCATTATTTGTATGGTGTTCCCTGTGAGATTTACACTGATCACCAGAGTTTACAGCACTTGTTCAGGCAGAAGGACCTTAATCTACGTCAGTGGAGGTGGTTGGAGCTACTTAAAGAATATGATATCACCATATTATACCACCCGACGAAGGCCAATGTAGTGGCCGACGGCTTGAGTCGCCGGGCGGAGAGTTTGGGGAGCTTGGCATATCTTCCAGCGGTTGAGAGTCCTTTAGCCTTGGATGTTCAGTCTTTAGCCAGCCAGTTCGTGAGGTTGGATATTTCAGATCCTAGCAGGGTATTATCTTGTGTGGTTGCTTGATCTTCTCTTTATGACCACATCAGAGAGCGCCAGTATGATGACCCCCACCTTTTGGTTCTTCAGGACAGGGTCCGACGAGGCGATGCCAGAGATGTGTCTATAGATGATGATGGTGTGATGAGGATGCAGGGGCGGATCTGTGTGCCCAATATAGATGGGCTTCGGGAGTTGATTCTGGAGGAGGCCCATAGCTCGCAGTACTCCATCCATCTGGGTGCCACGAAGATGTACCAGGACCTGAGACAACACTATTGGTGGAGAAGGATGAAAAAGGACATAATGTAATTTTTGGCCAAGTGTATCAACTGTCAGTAAGTTAAATATGAACATCAAAGACCAGGAGAATTACTTCAGCAGATTGAGCTTCCAGAGTGGAAGTGGGAGTGGATCACAATGGACTTTGTAGTTGGACTTCCACGGACTTTGAGGAAGTTCGATGCTATTTGGGTGATCGTGGATTGGCTAACCAAGTCAGCTCATTTCATTCCGGTGCTGATCATTTATTCTTCAGAGAGGTTGGCTGATATTTATTCAGAGGGATCGTCTGCCTTCACGGTATTCCAGTATCTACCATCTCAGACAGAGGTACGTAGTTCACATCACGATTCTGGAGAGCCGTACAGTAGGAGTTGGGCACCAGAGTGGAGTTGAGCACAGCCTTTCACCCTCAGACGGACGAGCAGTCCGAGCACACGATTCAGATTCTTGAAGATATGTTTCGTGCCTGTGTGATAGAGTTTGGAGGGTCATGGGAACAATACTTGCCATTTGCAGAGTTTGCTTATAATAACAGCTACTACTCCAGCATTCAGATGGCACTGTATGAGGCTTTGTATGGTAGACGGTGCCGGTCTCCAGTGGGCTAGTTCGAGCCGGGCGAGGCCCAATTGTTGGGTACAGATTTAGCCCAGGATGCCCTAGACAAGGTGAAGGTGATTCAGGAGAGACTTCGCATAGCTCAGTCCAGGCAGAAGAGTTATGCGGACCGGAAGGTTCATGATTTGGCATTTATGGCTGGTGATCGGGTTTTGCTTTGGGTATTGCCTATGAAGGGCGTCATGAGGTTCGGGAGGAAGGTAAACTGAGTCCGAGATTCATTGGCCTTTTTGAGATATTGCGGCGTGTTGGGGAGGTTGCTTCTGATCTTGCCTTGCCTCCCAGCCTAGCAGGAGTTCATCCGGTATTCCACGTCTCTATGCTCCGGAAGTATCACGGTGATACGGCTCATGTATTGACTTCAAAGCAGTCTAGTTGGACAAGGATTTATCTTATATTGAGGAGCCAGTAGCCATTTTGGATAGGCAGGTTAGAAAGCTCAGGTCGAAGAATATTGCATCAGTAAAGGTTCAGTGGAGGGTTCAGTCAGTCGAGGAGGCGACTTGGGAGACTGAGCAGGATATGCACAGCCAGTACCCTCATCTTTTCACAGCTTCAGGTATGTCTTTATACTCGTTCGAGGACGAACGATTGTTTTAAGAAGGGGAGAATGTAATGACCCGGCCAGTCATTTTGAGAGTTAGAGACCCGATCCCCTAATAACTACTTTCCCCGCGTTTGTTTCTGCTTTTGGGACTTTCCGTAGTGATAAGCTATGAAATTCGGAGAGTTTTGGGACACTTAATCCATAATTTTGAGTTTAAGCTTTAAAAATCAGACCGTGGTTGGAACTTTGTGAAGACAGGTCTGTAATGGAATTATGTCGACTCTGTTAGCTCCGTTGAGTTATTTCAGGGTTAGGAGTGTGTTCGGAGTGGGGTTTCGAGGTCTGTAGTAGAGTTAGGCTTGAATTGGCGAAAGTTAGAATTTCGGCAATTTTGGCCGATAGGTAAAATTTTGATATCGGGCTCGGAATGGGATTCCGAAAGTGGTTGTAGGTCCGTAGTGTCATTTGTGACCTGTGTGTCAAATTTGAGGCCATTCGGACTAGTTTTGACATGTTTTTGCATCGTTGTGGATTTTGGAAAAATTCTAAGTTTTTAGGCTTGAATCCATGTATAATTTGTGATTTTGGTGTTATGTGATGTGGTTTGAAGGCCCGACTAAGTTCGAATGAGGTATTAGGACTGGTTGGTAGGTTTGTTTGAGGTCCTGGGGGCCTCAGGGGTGTTTCGGATGCTCAACGGGTCATTTTAGCCTTGTATTGATTGCTGGTTTTCTGGTGTGAGTGCAGCAGGCTTTTCTTCATCGCGATCGCGTGAAGGAGTCCGCGATTGCATAGGGAAATTGTAGGCCATTCAGGACTTAATGCATCGCGATCGCATGAAAAGGAACGCGATCACATAGAATAGGCAGCTTGGTCATTGCGTTCGAAAGGGCTAAGTCACGTTCGCGTAGAAGGAATAGGGCAGCAGAGGAAATTAAGTGTTTCTCTATGCGGTCGCGTGAAGGCAACCGCAATCGTGTAGGTCTGGAAAGTAAAGCACCGCGTTTTCGAACGAATTTCCGCGATTGCGTAGTGCATTTCTGAGGCGCGTGTAGTTTACTCTTCGTGATCGCGTCTGGATTTCCGTGATCATACTGAGTGTGTGCCTGGGCAGAAACTTAAATACCCAAATCGAGGGCTTGAGCTAAAATTTCATATTTTGAACTAGGAAGCTCGGAGACTGGCAATTTTTGAAGAGATTTTCACCTGGGCGATTTGGGTAAGTAATTCCTACTCGGTTTTGACTAATTTACACAAATCTATGCTTAAATTCATCCTTTAATTTCGAATTTTGGGTGAAAATTTGAGAAATTTTGGATAAAGTTCTTAGACCGAGTTTTTGAGTTTTGATCAAGATTTTGGTATCCTATTCGAGTAATTTTTTATGGTTAGACTCGTGAGTGAACCGGTGTCCGGAATTTATAACTTTTACCTGATTCCGAGACGTGGGCCCGGGGGACTTTTTCGGCGATTTCCCTAATTTCGCACTTTAGCTTCAAATTTTTTTATTAAACTAGTTGCTTGTAGTGATATTCACATTATGTAACTTATTTGAATAGATTCGGGCCATTCGGAGTTTGGTACTCGTGGCAAGAACGTGATTCCGGGTTGAATTGAGCAGTCGAGGTAAGTGTCTTGCCTAACTTTGTGTTGGGGACTTTCCCTTTAGGGTATTTGATGCTAATTGTTGTGTGGGCGCTGTGTACGTGAGTTGACGAGTACGTACACAGGCCGTTATTTCAAAAATCTCATTTTTCCCTTACTAAAACATAAACTGTTTTTTTCTCTTTTATGAACTTGTTCTCATATGATATATTGTTTAGTTTAGATTAGGAAAGTATGCTTACGTGCTTAATTGCCTACTTGATTTTTCTGTGAGCCATGCTTAGTTAAGCCCGTAATTGCCTTATCTATGATTAGTATAACCTGTGTAAATTCGATGCTATGCTTGCCATTCATCCTGTATAGCATATTTAAATTGGGACTAAGGACGTATTCCGGAGATCTCTTTGTACTGCATATTTACTTTGGGACTACGGACGTATTCCGGGAGATCCCCTTGTACTGCATATTTACTTTGGGACCACAGACGTATTCCGGAAGATCCTCATGTACTGCATATTTACTTTGGGACTACGGACGTATTCCGGGAGATCCCCTTGTACTGCATATTTACTTTGGGACCACAGACGTATTCCGGAAGATCCTCATGTACTGCATATTTACTTTGGGACTACGGACGTATTCCGGGAGATCCCCTTGTACTGCATATTTACTTTGGGACTACGGACGTATTCCGGGAGATCCCCATGTACTGCATATTTATTTTGGGACTACACACGTATTCCGGGAGATCCCCCTATAATGCATAATCATTTGGAACTACGGGACGTGTCACGACCCAAAATCCCTAAGGTCGTGATGGTGCCGGACATCAATGTCAGACCAGCCAAAACATTACTTAATTGAAATAACTTTCCGGTTTTTAGCATTTATGAAAACCTTTTTGTTCCCTTTATTACATGATACTCAAATAAAAGTCTGTTAATTAAAACAATGGTTTAAAGATTTCACTCAAGCCATTACATCCAAATACATATACCAGAACCCGGTGTCACAAGTACATGAGCAATTTCTAAGAATTATACAATCGTTAGAAAGCCTGTCCAAAATATAACTGGACAAGGAAAAGTTTAAAAATGAATAAATACAGTATGAAGGTGACTCTGCCAGCTGCGGATCGCCTCCGGATGATGCAGCTCGCCTAAGTCTCCGAATCCTCCACATTGCTGTGAAAGTACCTGTGCAATAAAAATACACAACAAGTGTATCATGAGTACAAAACAGCGTGTACTCAGTAAGTCGCCCACCTAACCTCAGAGAGGTAGTGAAGAGGGGTCAAATTAGACACTTACTAGGGTCCGACAATATAATATATGACAGAATATGATGAAATATAGTAGACATGTAAGACAGTGAGCAGCGAGTAAATATCAAGTACAGAAATCCAGGTAACCACTGAGAATAAACAACAATGTACACTTTCCTTTTTCCCAAATACATGTCAAGCCAATACCGATAGAATAGTACCAAATAGTCATGTGCACACAAGGGTAAGACAACCGGATGGAGTCATAATATAGTCACGCCCGTGCACTGCCGAGGATCGAACGGCCCATACCAAGAGTGCACCTCTCAACCTCTCTATGCACTGCCGAGGATTGATCGGCCCGTCCCAAAAGTGCATCTCTCAACCTCTCTATGCACTGCCGAGGATCGAACGGCTCGTCCCAAAAGTGCACCTCTCAATATAATAATCATATCTATGCACTGCCGAGGATCGAACGGCCTGTACCAAAAGTGCATCTCTCAATATAGTAATCTTCTCTGTGCATTGCCGATGATTGATCGGCCCGTCCCAAAAGTGCACCTCTCAATATAATACGGCTATCTTGCTCGCGAATCATACATGCGACTCAGGTGCTCATAAGAATACATACACAAATATAGGGTCTTCCTGCTCGCGAATCACTCAAGCGACTCAGGCACCCAAAGTTACACATATCTACATAATAAATTCGTATTTTATCAAGAAAACTATTGTTTTTTCTCAGAAAAATGGTAAAGTCTTTATTAAAAGAAACATGAAATATAGGTTTTGAAATCTTCATTTTCGAAACTCATTTGTCCAGTTTAGTAATACTCCATGATACAATCCGGTCCAGGTACACATATATTCACAGCGGAAACAATTCTCTTTTTAGAAGGTTAACAATATGAACTCTAGTTTTCTTTTAAACCTTCAATTACGTTTTCGGTCATATTATCAGTTTAATATTACAGGCAGGGTTAAAGGTACAAACATAAAGCATGCTAGTGGGTCCTAGGCTACCCGGACATGGCATAATAGTAGCTACGCACGGACTCCCGTCACCTCGTGCGTACGTAGCCCCCGAAGATAATAGCATATACTGAGTTAATTCGCCTAGGGGGACGATTCCTCCTCATAAAGTTAGAAAGGAGACTTACCTCGCTCCGAAATTCCAACACCGGCTTCCAAGCCCTTCCGATGACTCCAACGGACGCATAACGCTCCGAAACTACCACATAAATGACAAAGCAATGAAAATTCATCCTAATACTCGCAACAGATTTTCAGATTATATACTTTCCCAATCCCGCCCAGAGAAATGACCAAAATGCCCTCGGGCCCATGTGCCTGGAAAACAAAAATTTCTCGAAGATACATTCAACCCACATCCTTACTAACTCAAATATATAATTTACTCAAATATTCATGCTCAATTCGTGGTTAAAAATTCAAATTTTCCATATTCTAGGTTTCTTCAAAGTTTTCCCAACTTTCCTACCAATTTCATGCTCAAATTCATGCAAGGTCACATATTTAACTTAGGAGTGGGAAGAATTCACTTACCTAATGATGCTTGCTGAAAACCCCCTTCTTGAAGCTCCCAAAATCGCCACACCAAAATGAGAGAAATGAAGAAATGTCCAAAATCCGTTCTTAAAACACCCCACTGCCTCCAGCTATTTTCGCGCCTGCGGCTCCGCACCTGCGGAAATTCTATCGCAGGTGTAGCCCTGACTCAGCCAAGCAACTTCCGCTCCTGCAATCCCTCTTCGCACCTGCGATTCCGCAGGTGCGACAAAACTCTTGCACCTACGGTTCCTTAGCTTCAGACCCAATTTTGCACCTGCGGCTAAATCCTCACAGGTGCGGATCACACCAGATGACAGCAATCTTCACTTCTTCAAACTTCAATTCTTGATCCGTCAACCACCCGGAATTCACCGGAGGCCCCCGGGACCCCGTCCAATCATACCAATATGTCACAAGACATAACACGGACTTGCTCGTGCCCTTAAATCACATAAACGACTCTGAAATCACGAATCGCACTCAAATCCAATTCTTTAAGAACTTAGATTTCAAACTTCTACATCTGAAGCCGAAACCTATCAAATCACACCCGATTGACCTCAAATTTTGCACACAAGTCATATTCAACATTACGGACCTGCTCCAACTTCCAGAATCGAATTCCGACCTCGACATCAAAAGTTCCACTTCCGGTCAGATTTCCCAAAAACGTTCAAATTCTTTCTTTAGCCAAATGACCTACGGACATCCAAATTCACTTCTGATTCCGCTCCCAATTCCAGAATTACCATACGGAGATATTTCCAGACTCGGAATCCCAAACGGACATCAACCTCACTGATATGCACTTCAAGCCCAAATTCATGAAATCCTTCTAAAATGCTAATTTCCACAATATACGCCGAAACGCCCCCGGGTTATCTAAAACTTGATCCGGACATACACCCAAGTCTGAAATCATCATACAAACCTGCTGGAACCTCAAATCCTGATTCGGATATCATTTACTCAAAATTCCAATCTTAGTTGATTTCTCCAACTCAAGGCTTCTGAAATGAGAATTTCCTTTCCAAATCAATTCTAAACTTCCTGGAATTCAATTCCGACCACGCCCACGGGTCATAATACCTGAAACAAAGATGCTCACAACTTCAAACCACTGAACGATGCGCTAGGACTCGAAATGATCGGTCGGGTCATCACATTCTCCCCCACTTAAACCGACGTTCGTCCTCGAACGTGCTAAGAATTGCTCTGGAGTTCCTGAAATCACTGTTTAACATCTCGAGCACCTGCCCGTGCTACCATAACCCAGTCGAGCACAATAGCTTGATCAAATCTGGAGTTTCTTACTTATCCATATAATAAGCTCAGAATTCATTCAAACACCTGAAATTTCTCTAGCCAGGCCTAGTTTCAATATATATATATAAGCATTGCATCAACTAGCACACGATATACCAGATCATAACTGCGTACCCTTGCTGAATTGGCGCCATGCACCGCGTAACCCATTATCTGACCACAATGAAGCTCCCTGAACCTTAATAGCCAAAATTCCACGAATATGATGCTCCCAATGCACCTCATAACAAATATGCATACACCCTGATATAATGCTGACGATACCACCACGACGGAGAAAATGTGCAAAAACTCATACTCAACTGCAGAGTTAAAAAATCCTTGAATACCTCATCTTGACTAGAATCATCGCTTTAGTATGAACCTGAATAATGGTATTTGTTCTTTAATATACACTTCACATAACCTCATCGCACTGATCCTTGATCCGATAATCTCGTCTCACCCAGTATGAACTGCTCAGACAACATGTCACCCCAAACATGGCTAACAGCCTCACATGTTACCACATCGCGCTAATAGACCATAACTCGAACATGATAATAGGAAATGACTCAGGACGGAACTACTCAGCTCATGCAACTAATGTGAATTTTTACCAGATAATAGGAAATAAAACACAAGAAAATATATACATATTAACCCTTGTAATCATCACACTATTGCGGGGTGCAACCTGATCCAAATAACATACCCGTGGTGGCGTGCCACCCGATCCCATCATAGAATTTACATAAGAAGACATATATACGGAGCTGATTTGCTCACTATTACGAATTACTGAATATCGATCACAAGCACACTAAGTGCATAATACCATCCTGGGGAGACTGATAGGGTCGTATGCAACAAAACTCAAGCACAACTGAGGTGCGATATATATATATATATATACACTCTGGATCTCAAGAGCTATCCTGCTCGCATAACGTCCCTGCTACGCGGGACCTCAACACATAAGAAATTATCAAAGCCGTTTCACAACTCGTACGAAACAATCACAATAACACATAAATCTGACGAAGACGGAATAACACCCATTGTTCTAATACATTTCCATGAAAGCGCTCTTACTGAAAGGAACATGTCTGGCTCATACGGAGCCCATAATCATATTTAAATCCATCCACCAACATCAAGACACCTCGTTCGCACCAAACTTAGCTATTAGCTTTTACCTGGGTCCACATAACCCACTTTCTCTCCTAATACACGAGAACAACCATCATCACCGGGACTAACACCCCATAATCCATAATCAACTGAATCGGACACCCTCCAGATGTAAATTCTCAACTAAGCAATATTGCCCTTCTTGACACTTAGTCCAAATCTGAAATCCATCAAGTGACTGCATGTCACACTTTATGCAATCTTTTCGCGGTCATGCTTCCACGACCTTCCACACAAGGCGACAAGTCTGCCCATCCATAGCACCGACCACACTAAGGCCGCAAAACACATCAAGAACCCATGACCAGGGTACAAAGCCTCTTTCACCAAATATCAAATCTCAGGTGACACAGAAGATAATACCAGCCTATACTGAACTTTCAAATCACCTTTCCTTGCTCTTCCGAGCTCATGACATCCTTATAAACATCGGATCTAAATCTCGATTCTTACTCCCAGTTACATACTGCTTACCGCACCTAACATGCCAATATGAGGTAGCGCAAGAATTCCATCACAACTTCCGAACCACCAGTAGGGTGAACACTTCATCATATAGAAACTTTTTACTTGACTCCATTCAAGAGTACCATCTCAACACACGAGTGAATTCCCATTATCACCCAATCATGAAAATCCTTAAGTAGTAGTCTATACCACCATAACCCTTCTGGGGTCCGCCTACACCTGACAGGCCATAGCACTCAAATGGTCCTACATGAGATCCGTTACGACGACCGACAAGCCCCGCACACACCGGCACAAACCACATGCATAACTAAATCACATCAAAGGAACCGATCACTGTAGCAATGTGTCAGTTCAACCATGGCTAATCAATCTACTTTTAACCATCATTAATTGCCTCAGGAACAATAACAACTTCCCTCAACCTATAGCAAACTCAACCCTCACTCATCCCGAGTGACCTTGATTCACGAGACTATGCTGCCCAAATCCCGCAACCCGTCTCATACCCTTCTGATAATATTTTCTTCAATCCGGAGTCTATTTCTCTCACTCCTCCAATATTATCTTGCATGCTGAAACATATCATAGAACATTCCGACCATCCTTCCTTTTTCTTAGAGATTACTCTGCAAAAGCTCGATTCTCTATCATAATGCTGCCTGAAATCCTTAAGCGTCGCATTCTTAACCTTTGAACTCACTAGGACCGCTATTGAGAGTCACCCACTCCGACTGGCCCCGAATACAATCAACTCCAGGGTTCTCCTAGCACAAGAACACCCTTTTCAATGAAACACGTGATTGAGTCACTAACCTGACAACTCACCTATGCCTTAAGCAAAATTCTGGATCTTCCAGAGCCTAACTTTGGCCCGACAGGGCCAACTTTTGCACACATTCATCAAATCCCACGCACAATCAGCATTTTACTCTTTTCCCTTAGTTGAAACAACTTGCCAACACGCCGACAATTCGCAATCCTATGAGAAGACAACCCTACAGCCCTACTGCAGATGGTAGGACTCCCCCACTTAGCCCGAAGCCACTCCTTGCACCACTCTAGACCCTGCTGAGACCCTTTCTCCTTTGATAACATGATCCCTGCCAACCGCATTCTTCAACACTTCTTCTCGATACTCTAACCCCACGCAACCGAAGAAATCATAGCACCGCCGAACCTAAAACATTCCATCTGATCAATGACGACGACTACACATCACAGGTGCATATCCCACCTCACTTGAAGACACCCAGTCTTCTACTTTATCAACTCCAACCAGACCATCCAGAACCCAAATGCCTTTCCTTTGCCGGAAATAAAACACCGAAATCTCAAAATCAAACTCTGAGAAGACCTCCCTTCAACCATTCATCACCCCCAACGTACGGGCAAGCATTCAATCATCATATCAACACTGCGCGATAATCAATTGCAAACACCATCACCACCCGAGAACGGCCTTAAGGCTCCCAGAAACACAGCTACTAAGCTGAAATAACACATTACCCTTTTGCAGGGCCATAACAACAACCACGACCATTTACACATGGAAGCATCTCGAATTACATTCGTAGCACCATTCCCATTCCTCAAGTTCCTGATCCATAACAAGCGCTTCGCGACACGTAAGATTGAGTAGGAATGAACATAGGCATAAGCCTCAAAGGAATCAACTCGCACGATGAAGAATCAAGAAGGGAAGTACTCCTAACAGCCATGTAGCCTCTCGAAAATAAGTAGAGACGTCTCTGTACCGATCCGCAAGACTCTACTAGACTTGCTCATTACTCGTGAGACCTACGGGAACCTAGCGCTCTGATACCATGTTGTCACGACCCAAAATCCCTAAGGTCGTGATGGCGCCGGACATCAATGTCAGGCCAGTCAAAACATTACTTAATTGAAATAACTTTCTGATTTTTAGCATTTATGAAAACCTTTCCGTTCCCTTTATTATATGATACTCAAATAAAAGTCTGTTAATTAAAACAATGGTTTAAAGATTTCACTCAAGCCATTACATCCCAATACATATCCCAGAATTCGGTGTCACAAGTACATGAGCAATTTCTAAGAATTATATAATCGTTACAAAGCCTGTCCGAAATACAACTGGACAAGGAAAAATTTAAAAATGAATAAATACAGTATGAAGGTGACTCTGCCAGCTGCGGATCGCATCCGGATGGTGCAGCTCGCCTAAGTCTTCGAAACCTCTACATTGCTATGAAAGTACCTATGCAATAAAAATGCACAGCAAGTGTAGCATGAGTACAAAACAACGTGTACTCAGTAGGTCACCCGCCTAACCTCAGAGAGGTAGTGACGATGAGTCAAATTAGACACTTACTAGGGTCTGACAATATAATATATGACAGAATATGATGAAATATAGTAGACACGTAAGACAGTGAGCAGCGAGTACATATCAAGTACAGAAATCCAGGTAACCACTGAGAATAAACAACAATGTACACTTTCCTTTTTCCCAAATACATGTCAAGCCAATACCGATAGAATAGTACGAAATAGTCATGCGCACAAAAGGGTAAGACAACTGGCCGAAGTCATAAGATAGTCACGCCCATGCACTGCCGAGGATCAAACGGCTCGTACCAAAAGTGCACCTCTCAACCTCTCTATGCACTGCCGAGGATCGATCGGCCCGTCCCAAAAGTGCATCTCTCAACCTCTCTATGCACTGCCGAGGATCGAACGGCCCGTACCAAAAGTGTGTATCTCAATATAATAATCCTTTATGTACACTGCCGAGGATCGAACGGCCCGTCCCAAAAGTGTACCTCTCAATAAAATAACCATATCTATGCACTGTCGAGGATCGAACGGCCCGTACCAAAAGTGCATCTCTCAATATAGTAATCCTCTCTTTGCACTGCAGAGGATCGATCGGCCCGTCCCAAAAGTGAACCTCTCAATATAATACGGCTAGCCTGCTCGCGAATCATACATGCGACTCAGGTGCTCATAAGAATACATACACAAATATAGGGTCTTCCTGCTCGCGAATCACTCAAGCGACTCAGGCACCCAAAGTTACACATATCCACATAATAAATTCGTATTTTATCAAGAAAACCATTTTTTTTTCTCAGAAAAATGGTAAAGTCTTTATTAAAAGAAACATGAAATATAGGTTTTGAAATCTTCATTTTCGAAACTCATTTGTCCAGTTTAGTAATACTCCATGATACAACCCAGTCCAGGTACACATATATTCACAGCGGAAATAATTCTCTTTTTAGAAGGTTAACAATATCAACTCTAGTTTTCTTTTAAACATTCAATTACGTTTTTGGTCAATTTAGCAGTTTAATATTACAGGCAGGGTTGCAGGTACACACATAAAGCATGTTAGTGGGTCATAGGCTACCCGGACATGGCATAATAGTAGCTACGCACGGACTCCCGTCACCTCGTGCATACGTAGCCCCCGAAGATAATATCATATACTGAATTAATTCACCTAGGGGGACGATTCCCCCTCACAAATTTAGAAAGGAGATTTACCTCGTTCCGAAGTTCCAACACCGGCTTCCAAGCCCTTCCGATGACTCCAACGGACGCATAACGCTCTGAAACTACCACATAAATGACAAAGCAATGAAAATTCATCCTAATACTCGCAACATATTTAGATTATACACTTTCCCAATCACGCCCGGAGAAATGACCAAAATGCCCTCGGGCCCACGTGCCCCGAACTCCAAAATTTCTCGAAGATACATTCTACCCACAGCCTTACTAACTCAAATATATAATTTACTCAAATATTAATGCTCAATTCGTGGTTAAAAATTCAAATTTTCCATATTCTAGGTTTCTTCAAAGTTTTTCCAACTTTCCTACCAATTTCATGCTCAAATCCATGCAAGATCACATATTTAATTTAGGAGTGGGAAGAATTCACTTACCTAGTGATGCCTGCTGAAAACCCCCTTCTTGAAGCTCCCAAAATCGCCACACCAAAATGAGAGAAACGAAGAAATGGCCAAAGTCCGTTCTTAAAACACCCCACTGCCTCCAACCATTTTCGCATCTGCGGTGCACTAGCCGTTCCTGCGGAAATTCCATCACAGGTGCGGCCCTGACTCAGCCAAGCAACTTCCACTCCTACGATCTCTCTTCGCACCTGCGATTCCGCAGGTGCGACCAAATTCCCACAACTGCGGTCTCTCAGCTTCAGATCCAATTTCGCACCTGCGGCAACCAAGACGCACCTGCGGCCAAATCCTCGCAGGTGCGGATCACACCAGATGACGGCAATCTCCACTTCTTCAAACTTCAATTCTTGATCTGTCAACCACCCGGAATCCACCGGAGGCCCCCGAGACCCCGTCCAATCATACCAATATGTCACAAGACATAACACGGACTTGATCGAGCCCTCAAATCACATCAAATGACTCTGAAATCACGAATCGCACTCAAATCCAATTCTTTAAGAACTTAGATTTCAAACTTCTACATCCGACGCCGAAACCTATCAAATCACACCCGATTGACCTAAAAATTTTCACACAAGTCATATTCAACATTACGGACCTGCTCCAACTTCCGGAATCGCATTCCGACCTCGACATCAAAACTTCCACTTCCGGTCTGATTTCCTAAAAACCTTCAAATTCTTTCTTTAGCCAAATGACCCCAAAATGACCTACGGACATCCAAATTCACTTCTGATCGCGCTCCCAACTCCAGAATCACCATACGGAGCTATTCCCAGACTCGGAATCCCAAACAGACATCAACCTCACTGATATGCACTTCAAGCCCAAATTCATGAAATCCTTCTAAAATGCTAACTTCCACAATATACGCTGAAACGCTCCCGGGTTATCCAAAACCCCGATCCGGACATACACCCAAGTCTAAAATCATCATACGAACCTGCTGGAACCTTCAAATCTTGATTTGGAGATCGTTTACTAAAAATTACAATCTTAGTTGATTTCTCCAACTCAAGGCTTCTGAAATGAGAATTTCCTTTCCAAATCAATTCTAAACTTCCTGGAATTCAATTTCGACCATGCCCACGGGTCATAATACCTGAAATGAAGATGCTCACAACTTCAAACCGCAGAGCGACGGCTAGGACTCAAAACGACCGGTCGGGTCGTCACAGGACGGTATCCCGGGAGATTCCCCTTTGTGATATATATTGTGTTGAGCCGAGGACTCTCTTTACCATAGAACTTATATCATTTTTCTAAAACTGTTTACTGTATACATTACCTATCTTTGTAATATTTTAAATTAATTTATATAGAAATTCAGCATAGCCTTAACCTGACCTCGTCACTACTTGACTGGGGTTAGGCTTGGCACTTATTGGATACCAAATGTGGTGTACTCATGCCCTTTTCTGCACATGTTTTCGTGTGCAGATCCTGGTACGAGCTATCAGCCTCGTGGTTAGTCGTTGTTGCTGATTCCAGGAGACCGCAAGGTATTTCTGCCGCGTCCGCAAAATTCTCTAAGTCCCCTTCCGTTCTAGCTTGTAGAGATTTTTCTTATGTACTTTCTAGTTTTTTTTTTGCTAGAGCTACAGTAGTGTTAGAAGCTTGTGACACTCAGTGAGATTCCGGGTCTTGGGGAGTTATATTTTGTATGATCCGAGCGGCCATTACGTTATCTATATCATTTCCCTTATCCCCTTTATTTCTTGTGTTTTATTTCAGTTTTCCCCTTTATAGTAGGCTTACCTAATCGTAGCGACTAGGTGCCGTCACGACACCTTTGGAGGGTAAATCGGGTCGTGATAGTTGGGTAATAAAAAGGGTAAGTTAATTGTGGGTCGTTGATCTTAGAGATCAACAGCCAGGATTTTAAAGAGGGATTGGGGCGGGTTAATTAGACGGGTACCGACCAGGTCATTTGGCTTTGGGATGGGGGTTATTGGGTTAGGGTATTGAGCCTTTTGGTCCGAAAATTAGTTAAAAATTGGGCCAGCTCTTTTAGATAGAAATAACAAGGGAAATAATTTAATAAAATAAATATATAAAGATTCTACTTATGAAAACTAATACTTTAAAAAATAATAGAAGACTATAAAAATGTACAAAAAATTATTTTGACCTTAAATAATATGTCAATTGCAATAAGAATGCAAAATATAATTTATGCTAATAGCCTAAAAATACAATTGTAATTATATAAAAATAAAGTGAAAATATTTCAAAAATATATTAGGGATGCAAATAATAATTTTAAGTGACTAAGTCATCACAAATAATTTAAAAGGGTAATTACTGAATTTTTATGTAAATTAATGCAAGAAAAATAATTTAAAAGCTCTAAAATTATGGAAAATTATAAGAAATGCTTGTGTAAATATTGAATTAAATAATAATGCAAAATGATATTTTGAAAGTATATATGTTGTTTGAAAAATATATGAAGGCAAATTTGGTATTAATAGTTGCCCCTCTTTACCTGGGAATGATGAAAGAGTTGTTGGGTAAAGAAAATGATAACCAATTTTAACAGAATAAGGTGATTTGAAAGAATGGAGGCTGAACCCTAGTTCCTGAATTGCCTACATATCCCTGGTGTTACGGGAATCAGGCAGTGTATAGTTCTAGATCCCATTGTGAACTGAACCGATGGAGTTGTTACAGGAATGGTCATATGCTTCAGAAAAAGGTTCTTTTTGGGTAGGACAGTATCGGATGAATTTATGCGGAGTCATCGATGTGAATCTGAAACGTTACGGGTGAATCAGTGAGTAAATATCTGAATGGTCATAGAGTAAAGCGGGTAATTGATGGTGGTTGGTTACGTTTGAAATAATTGCAGGATGTGAACGTTGAATGGAAACCGGAGCAAAGATTGCTCTTGTTAGGAGAACGGTTACTTCCTGGATTACCTGCAAAACTTAAAACACGATGCATGCGAGTATATATGAATTATTTCAAGAATTAAACATGATGCAAATTCCCTTCGGACCATGAAGGTTGTCTTTGGACGGTGAGGATGATGTCCTTAGACTATGACGTCTTGGGCTATGAATCGTTTGATAAGGGATTCGCATACCATGAAATGATGTCCTTGTTCCATGAGAATGGTGCCTCTGAACCATGACGCCTCTGAATAATGATGTGCACTTTTGAGAGATCCTCAGCTATGGAATGGTGCCTTCCGTCTATGAGGATGATGCCTTCAGACTATGACGCCTTTGGACAAATGGCGATATTTCAACCCATGAAATGCAAAATATGATGTTTGGCCGTATGCGAAGATGAGACAGACAAGCCTTAGTCTTGGTCAAGATGAGGCAATGCTCAGCTTTGGGTGAG
The DNA here is from genome assembly GCA_005239525.1 of Nicotiana knightiana. Classification (NCBI taxonomy): domain Eukaryota; kingdom Viridiplantae; phylum Streptophyta; class Magnoliopsida; order Solanales; family Solanaceae; genus Nicotiana; species Nicotiana knightiana. The sequence continues at coordinate 101,206 of ML419063.1, read as the reverse complement.
TAGAGGACAATGTTAGGTCTTAGATGGCGTAATGGAGATAGCATTTAATCATGAGGAAAAGGCAGTGCTTAGCCTTATGCAAGAAGGGGAGGCAGGGCTTAGCCTCATGCAAATAGGATAAAATGCTTAGTCTCATGCACAGAAAGGCAGTGCTTAGCCTTATGCAATTAGGGAGGCAAGGCTTAGCCTCTAGAAAATGATTAGTCTCATGCAGGAAAGTCAATGCTTAGCCTTATGCAATTAGGGAGGCAGTGCTTAGCCTCATGCAAAGAGGAGAAAATGCTTAGTCTCATGCAGGAAAGGCAATGCTTAGCCTTATGCGATTAGGGAGGCGGGGATTAGCCTCATGCAAATAGGAGACAATGCTTAGTCTCATGCATAGAAAGGCGGTGCTTAGCCTTATGCAGTTAAGGAGGCAGTGCTTAGCCTCATGAAAATAGGAGGCAATGCTTAGTCTCATACATAGAAAGGCAGTGCTTAGCCTTACGCAGTTAAAGAGGCAGTGCTTAGCCTCATGCAAGAAAGCGATGAGCGATAGTGATAAAGTATAGTATTTCTTAGCTGGAGATGCTTGGGATAGATAATTTTTTATCTTGAAGGTAGTGACCGGATGTATCTGCATATATTGTTGTCTTATTGTGCTTGCATCCAAAAAAGGATTGTGAGTTTTGTGAGGGAAGGTTGATCCGTGCTTTCACCTTCTCGCTTTGCTTTTGCTCCTATCTTGAGATCCTGTTTGAGTTACCCTGGGCAGCATCTGGCTGTTATAGAAATAAAATTTTTGAAAAATATGTGTGTGTTTGATAAATGTAGTTATTTGAAATATAGTAGTATGCACTATTAAGTAATTTAGATGAACCAATGACTGTGACATATTTTAGAGACATTGAGACCTCCTTGCTTTAGAATTTTGAGGGTCCTCCTCAAAATCCTGCTCCAGTTTAAAAGCAATTCTTTGACTGTTCTGCGTATGACGAAGTTAGCTGGACTTGCTTTAGAACTTTGAGGGTCCTCCTCAAAATTCTGCCCCAATTTCTGACCATGGCAAAGATGAATATTTTATTAAGATGTGACCGAACCCACATGGCTGCCTACGTATCCCTCTTAAACGGGAATCAGGTCAAGCGTAGTTCAGTTATATCAGGTGAAGAAATGTAAACAGTCTAAACATAGTATCTCTTGATTGTGTCTGAGTTAATAGGTTTTGTCCAAATTTCTCCGTCCATTTCCATAAGTATGAGTGCTCCTCCTGTTAGTACTCTGTGAACCATGTAGGGCCCTTGCCAATTGGGTGAGTTTCCCTTTGGCTTCGTCTTGATGCGGGAAGATCCTCTTTAGCACCAATTACCCCGGTGTGAATTGTCTAGGCATGACTCTTTTGTTGAAAGCTCTGGACATTCTATTCTGGTAGAGTTGAACGTGACATACCACATTCATTCTTTTCCCATCAACGAGAGTCAGTTGTTCATAGCGACCTCGTATCCATTCTGCATCACTGAGTTCAACCACTTGTATGATTCTTAAAGAATGAATTTATACTTTGGCGGGAATAACAGCTTCATTACCATAGACCAGCAAATAAGAAGTTGCCCCGGTTGATGTGCGAATCGTGGTACGATATCCAAGTAGGGAAAATGGTAGCTTCTCGTTCCATTGTTTGTGATTATCTACCATCTTCCTTAATATCTTCTTAATGTTCTTATTGGATACTTCCACAACTCCATTCATTTGCGGCATGTATGATGTGGAATTCTTATGCTTGATCTTGAAGGTTTCACACATGGATATCATCAAATCACTGTTAAGGTTGGCGGCGTTGTCAGTGATGATTGATTCCGGTACCCCGAACCGAAAAATAATACGATCCCAAACGAAATATGCGACGACCTTCTTAGTTATAGCTTTGTAAGATGTGGCTTCCACCCATTTTGTGAAATAGTCTAACCCCACTAGAATGAACCGGTGCCCATTTGAAGCGGCGGGTTCGATTGGACCAATGAAATCCATTCCCCAGGCAGATAAAGGCCAAGGTGCACTTTTTTCATTGAGTTCATTGGGTGGCACTCATATCATATCAGCATGTACTTGGCATTGATGACACTTTTAGACATACCTGATGCAATCTGTTTCCATAGTCATCCAAAAATATCCTGCTCTTAATATCTTCGTAGCTAAGAGAAAGTCATTCATGTGCGGTCCGCAAGTTCTGGCATGTATCTCTTTGAGCAATTTGGATGCTTCCTTGGCATCGACATACTGTAATAATCCCATATCTGGATTCCTTATGTACATAATTCCTCCGCTTTGGAAGAAGTGATTAGATAATCTTCGGAGTGTGCGTTTCTGAGTATGATTTGCGTGCTCCGGGTATTCTCCTTATGCCAAATATTCTTTGATGTTATGGAACCATGGATTTCCATCAGTTTCTTTTTCAACATGAGAATAATAAGTTGGTTGATTATGAGTCCCTACTGGGATAGGATCGATGAAATTCTTGTCTGGGTGTTGTATCATGGAAGATAAAGTGGTCGATGCATCTGCGAACTCATTCTAGATTCTCGGAACATGTTTGAACTCTATTTTTTGTGAATCTCTTCATCAACTCTTGTACATAATACAAATATGGTAATATCTTGGTATTGTTTGTAGCCCATTCTCCTCCTGATGTACCAAAAGGTCTGAATCTCCAATTACCAGCAATTCCTAAACGTTCATGTCGATGGCTAACTTGAGTCCTAAGATGCAGGCCTCGTATTCTGCCATGTTGTTAGTACATGAAAATCTGAGTTTTGCGGATACTGGATAGTGTTGACCTATTTCTGACACTAAAATTTCTCCAATACCCACTCATTTGAAGTTTGCAGCTCCATCGAAGAACATTCTCCAACCATCATAGGCTTCGGTGATATCTTCTCCTACGAATGATACCTCTTTATTAGGAAAATAAGTTTTTAGTGGTTCGTATTCTCCATCTACAGGATTTTCTGCCAGATGATCTGCCAACACTTGCCCTTTGACCACCTTCTGAGTTACATAGATAATGTCGAACTCACTCAGTAGTATCTGCCATTTTGCTAATTTCCCCGTAGGCATGGGTTTCTGTAAGATGTATTTTAACGGATCCATCCTTGATATGAGATATGTGGTGTAGGCACAGAAGTAGTGCCTCAGCTTTTGATATATCCATGTCAAAGTGCAGCAGGTGCATTCCAGCAAAGAATACTGTGCTTCGTAGGGTGTGAACTTCTTACTCAGATAGTTTGGCCTGCTCCTTTCTTCCCATCTCATTGTGTTGTCCCAAGACACAACCGAAATCCCCATCTAGTATAGATAAATAGAGTATCAGAGGTCTCCCAGGTTCCGGTGGGACCAGAACAGGTGGTTTGGATAAATATTCCTTGATCTTGTCAAAGGCTTTCCGGCACTCTTCAGTCCAACTTGTTGCACCGTATTTCTTCAACATTTTGAAAATGGTTCACAGATCACAAGTGATTGTGCTATGAAACGGCTGATGTAATTGATACGCCCTAAGAAATCATCACATATTTCTTGTTCTTCGGAGGTGGAAAATCTTGGATAGCCTTGACCTTTTACGGGTCTAGCTCAATTCCTCGGTGGCTGACGATGAACCCTAAAAGTTTTCCAGCAGGGACTCCAAAGGCACATTTCGCGGGATTCAGTTTCAGATTGTACCTTCGAAGTAGATCAAAGAATTTCCTCAAATCTGTTATGTGATTTGTACCCTTTTTAGATTTGATGATGACGTCGTCCACGTACACCTCTATCTCCTTGTGTATCATGTCGTTGAAGATGGTTTTCATGGCCCTCATATAAGTGGCTCCATCATTCTTTAGGCCTAACGACATCATTTTGTAACAATACACTCCACATGGTGTAATAAAGGTTGTCTTTTCGGCATCCTCTTCATCCATCCAGATCTGATGATATCCCGTGAAGCAATCCACAAAGGATTGGAGTTCATGCTTGGCACAGTTGTCGGTCAGTATATCTGTATTGGGCAACGGGAAATCATCTTTGAGACTTGCTCTGTTGAAGTCTCGATAGTCGACACACACTCTGACCTTCCCATATTTCTTTGGAACTGGCACAATGTTAGCCAACCAGTTCGGATATTCAACCACTCTGAGAACCTTGGCTTTGATCTTCTTGGGGACTTCCTTTTTTATTTTCAAACTCATATCTGGCTTGAACTTTCTGAGCTTCTGCTTTACAGGCGGACACATAGGATCAGTAGGTAGTTTATGAGCCACTATAGACGTGCTTAAACCGGTCATTTCATCGTAGGACCATGAAAAAATATCCTTATACTCTTTCAAGAACTGGATGTATTCTTCCTTCTCTGACGGCAATAGATGAATGCTTCCACACGTTTCCTTGACTGTTTCGGAGTCTCCCAAATTAACTGTTTCAGTCTCATCCAAATTGGACTTAGGCTTGTTTTCAAAATTTTCCACTTCTCTGAAAACTTCTTCGGGTATTATATCCTCTTCTAGATCCTCTGAATCACTATCCTTATGTTGTGTTGTCTCATTACATGTCACAGTCGTAGGTTCATCAGGATAAGTAATAATAACGTTGTAGAGAGAGAAAATGTAAAGGATAATAACAAATACTAAAAACAGCAATCCATTGATAAAGATTTAAAAATGTCAAACAAGTACAGTTCGATGATTCGAGCAATTATTTCACAATAATATACGCTTAAAACAAAATACTGAAAATGTCTTAGATGCTCATAAAATTGCTTTCAAAAATAAATGATGCTAATTGCCAGGCTACCCAGGAACTCGACGGGCCCTTATGGTGCAGCAGTCCAGTTCTTGAGAACATCTCCCTTCTCCAGGGTCTGAATAATAAGGACTTCCTCCTCCTCCTCCTCAACTATCGCACTGCAATCCATGTCTTTGTCATCCAGAAAAAAATTCCTTATGCTAGCTAAAACTTCATATTCTTCGGACCCCCACATCATGTCAGCTTGATGAAATGACGGGTGCAAATGTGGTACCGGTTTTTCTAGAGGGTAATAAGGACCACGCCATGGTGGCGACCAATTCTGATACTCTTTCCAGGTGCATTCATACCTAATCCCAAAAGTTGTTCCATGACGCTTTAGCTGTATCAGTTTGATGATCCCTTGGAGATTCTTGTCGAGGCCCTTACCGGGTCCATACCCTGTCCATGACAATTTGTTTTTAATCTTACTGCTCCACCATTTGTCTTTCTCAGTTGCATTAACGCGCTCAATGCGATGGTATGTTTCTCCACCCAACTTCCTTATATTCTCGATGACCGGAACAGTCTGATTGGTATAAATGGGATTGCTTCCATCTCCATTGATAATCACTTCCTGATGGTTCCACTCAAATTTCACGGCCTGGTGTAGAGTAGAAGCTACGATCCCAGCGGCATGTATCCAAGGTCGCCCCAACAACAGATTGTATGTAGCAGATATATCCAATACTTGAAACTCAACATGGAACCAGGTTGGGCCCATCTATAGGCTTAGGTTGGTCTCCCAAATATGGCCCTTTAAGACCCATCAAAGGCTTTCATATTCATACTTTCCGCTCGTATCTCGTGCAAGACCTTACCCAATATTTTTAGAGTAGTTAGTGGAAATATGTTGAGACTCGAACCCCCATCTATCAGGACTATGGCAATGAATTTTTCCTCAAACTGTATTGTGATATGCGGTGCCCTGTTGTGACTTAGTCCTTCCGGTGGCAGCTCGTGTTCATGAAAAGTTATCTTGTGGCTTTCCAACACTTGCCCTACCATATTGGCCATTTCTCCACTGGTGATGTTATTGGGTACATAGGCTTCATTCAACACCTTCATCAGGGCATTCCTATGTGCCTCGGAGTTTTGCAGCAGTGATAAAATGGATATTTGAGAAGGGGTTTTGTTCAGATGATCAACCACAAAATATTCTCTTGCTTGCACCTTTCTCCAAAGATCGTCGGGGCCAGTCTCAATGGCAGGTGGCTTAGAGGCAGCTTCTTTGCTTGTTCCTCCCAAATGCTTGGGTATATAAATCCTACAGTTTCTGGTCATGCGTTGCACTGCACTTGTTTCTTCCATTTTTGCCTTTCGTTTCCTTCTTGCTTCCGCAACATAATCCCATGGTATAGCATTAGACTTATAAGACGACGTAGGTGCTACCATCACGGTGAAGGTTATTGTTACTTCAACCTCAAACAGAGTTGGTGCGGCTACCTCAACTTCAATTGGTGCCTAAGTTTGTAACACGATAGGTGTGAGAGTGAATGGAGATGTTTTAGGATTATCCCCTTCTCGAATGAGTCAAATTGACCCTTCTGGGTCCCATTCTTCATCGGTTTCTATCACGTTTACAACTTCACCCCAGTGATCCGGGAGAGGATTGTTACGGATATTGGGTGCAGCCTTCTTTGCCTGTATGACTTTGGTGTCAATTAATGTCTGAATCTTATCTTTAAAAGTATGACACTCATCAATAGTATGACCCTTCATGCTTGAATGATAGGCACATGTCTTATTTGGGTTAATCCACTGGGAAGAGTTTTCCATAGCAACATCTGGAATGGGAGTGACATAACCGACAGCCTTTAGCCTCTGGTATAGTTGGTCTATGGGTTCAGCAATTGGAGTATATTGTCTGGGTGGTCTGCGGTCGAAATTTGGTCTTAGTTTTTGGTAATTTTGGCGGGCTGATGGTCAGTGGTAGTATGTTGGTTGGGTGTTATAAGTATGGTAAGTGACACTAGGTTGTTGGTATCTGGGAGGTGAAGGCTGATATGTGGGTGGGTGTGTTTGGTATGTAAGAGGATACTTTAGACCTTGGGCTACCATTACTACACCTTCTTCTTTGTTCTTGGAGATACCTCCTGACTGCAAAGCTTTATTTGTGGCTTGGAGTGCTTCGCAGTTTGTCATCATTCTGCTTTTGATCCCTTCTTCTATTCTTTCTCCCAACTTGATGATAGAATAAAATTTATGGTTTTCAATAACCATCAATCTTTCATAGTATTGCGGGTCCTGAGCTCTGACGAAGAACTTATTCATCTATTCTTCTTCAAGTGTCGGCCTTACTTCTGCGGCTTCAGACCACCACCGAGTAGCATATTCGCAGAAAGTTTCCGTTGGTTTCTTCTTGAGATTCTAAATGTTGAAAATGTCTGGTGCATTTTCTGTGTTAAACCTGAACCAGTCCATGAAATCTGATGCCATGATCACCCAGTTAATCCACTTCTTTGGGTTTTGACTGATGTACCAAGACAAGGCTTCTCCAGTGAGGCTCCTCGTGAATAGCTTTATACGAATTCGTTCATCCTTGCCAACCCCTACAAGCTTGTTACAATACGTTCTCAAATGCACCTTCGGATCACCAGTTCCGTCGAACATTTCAAACTTAGGAGGTTTGTAACCCTCCGGCAGTTTTACATCTGGATGAATACATAAATCCTCATAATTCAAGCCCTCAATGTCTTTTCCACCTTCGACACTTTGAAATCTGCCACTAAGCTTCTTGAGTTCTTCCGCCATGTTCTTGATGAGCAGGTCCTTCTGGGCGGATTCGGGTATGTATAGGGTCTGTTGTGGGTTATGGGGTAAAGTTTCCACATATATGGGATTGCTTTGATGGACTCTGGGAATCTGAGCATAATGGTGGTTTTTGGTTGAGTTTTGGGGATCAGGGGTAGGTTTTGGTGCGTTTTGAGGAGTGTGGTAACTAGTGGTTTGTGGATATTGAGTCAGATGGTGATGGTGTTGTGGAGGGGTAGGTACTGGTGGATGATTATGGTTTTGAGGAGGCGTGGCGTATTGATGAGGCGTGAGGATTTTTCAGATTTTGGTTTTATGTGTGTTGGGGAGGTGCCGGGTTTTGGGCGTTTGTGTTTTGTTGGTTAATTTCAGGGACGTTTAGAGTGAGAGAAAGGTTTGCCAAGTTCCAGACCTGCTCAAACTCCCCTTGTAGCTCCAATATTTTCTGTTCTAGATGTAGGACCAAATCATTCTATGCTGGAGTACTCCGACTGTCTGAAGTTTCAATGTTCTCTGCATAGGTAGCATTGTCTTTTCTAATACCCCTCATATCATCCATTTTTGCTTTTCCTTTTTTCTTGGGATCACTTGGTGGAGGAAGAGGTGGAGGACCTTTGGATCTAATGTGATATGCTGACGATGCCAGTATACACGAACCAACCTTGGGGAATGGGAACAAAGAAAGTAACATAGACATTGTTTCCTAACCTACTTGGCCCCAAAAGGACCTTCTCCATGCTTGGCCTTCTTAGATTCGTCGATCAGGTTCCCCAGGTCGTGCATATCCAATACCAGGTAAGCCCTTGCAAGATGCCCTCCTTCATTGCCTTCCGTGTTCTGACAATATGAGAGTCTCTTTCTCATCTTTCCCTCAAGTTCCATCAGCCCTTTCTCCAAATATTCCAATCTCTCTTTTGATTTAGTAGAAATTTCTCTCCATTCGTTGATCGCTTCCATATCCACTTTGTGTTGTTCCAAATGCCTAGCTTCAGACTCGAAGAACCTCTTGCGCAGCATCCTGTACTTGACTTGTGCTTCAGCAGCGTCATCTATAACCCTATTTTTTAGATTAATTCCTGGCTTGACATCCCCCGCTATATCATCTACCAACCATGATAGGTAGAAGTACACATGGCTGGCATGATACCTGTCTGGCTCGATAATGACCTTTTGATTCCACATATGTTGTGCCTCAAACTTAAACGGAATGATTTTCCCTTTAAAATCTGCTTTGTATTGGACCATGTTGGAAATCCGAGGTATAACCTGTTTTCTTCCTGCTTGCCTCATTACCCTTATAGGAGCATAAGGATATATTCTTCTTAACCCGATAAGCACTAGATGAGTAGTTTCTCTTGATCTGATGATGAACTCACTGCTAGGGAACCATTCAAACATCCAATGTACCTTTTTGTTAGTCAGATTGCTGAAGAAATGCACCCAGCTTACAGCACTTCCAGGTGGCGCAAACCTATCTAGGATAAATGTCATTCTATTTGGATGATGGTAAGTTATGTAGTCATTCAATGGTCGTCGCAGAAGCTCTTGGCAATATTCACCTCTCTGGAAATGTTCTAATAACCAAACCTGCAGTAACAGATTATAGCCCTCGAAGTGTCCATGCCCCTGCTTGCATTGATCTAGAGCGCGATACATTTCGGCCAATATCATGGGGATGGTAGTGTAAGTTTGTCCCTTGATTCCTTCCGTTAGAGTCTTAACGACCATGGCTAAGCGAGTATGGATCCTTCCCTCTTTCATCGGAAATATCAGTAACCCCAAGAAACAGACAATAAACACAAAAACTCGACGGTGCGTCCAACCCAAGGAAGTAATGGCAAGTTCATCATGGTGAAGATGATTTGACTTGATGTGCCCATAACGTTCATAAAGAAATTCAAACGATATGTATGACTTCTTCAGACAGAGTAACTCGTCATTTTTCTTGAAACCCATCATTTCAAAAAAAACCGCGGAGAGTGCGGTTTTTTGGTACTAATAAACCCGGACTATCCCATGGTAGCTTAGAGAAGCCTCCTATTTCCTCTAAGAGAGGAGTCATTTCTATGTCACCAAAGTGGAAGACAACCTTTTTCTCATCCCAAAACATAGTGGCAGCCTCAATCAATGCCCTATTTGGCCGAATGTCTAATAAGGAAGGTAAATTACCAAGGACCCTTTTCACATTATTCTTCTCACTAGGTGAGAGGTTCTTCCACCAATCAAGAAGAAAAGGTGGGATGTTTTGAACCATGCCGAACCTGGGGACTTCGTGCTTCATTTTCTGCAAACAAATAGAGTTAGCCTTTTCCCCCTCCGGATATGACTATTTGCACATTAATGATCAACATACCGACATATTTTCTCCAAGTGATGCACATAACGTAATGGTGTCCATTGGGATTATGGAAATCCAGTCGGACTTTGGACAAGGCTTATCTTAGTGGATTATCATGTGGACAACGTTCTAACCCATACTAGGTTTGACATGATGCATGCACAGGTGATATTGGAGTGAGGTTTCTAGAAGGGTCCAGACCGGTACTCTCAAGTGGACAACTTGAGAGGGAAAGGCACGGGACCGTCGACTACACCACTGATCGACTAGTTTACCGCAAGTAAACCTTTCCAATTTAAAAGGGTAATTTTGGAAGAGCACGGACACTCATCAAGTGCCGCTATGTTATTAATCGAGCACGAGTGGAATATGATGTGGAGCATGCTTTATGCAAAGATAATAACACGTTGCCAAGTATTTGCATGATAAATATGTAAAATCAATAGATACAGTATTAAGGTAAAACATAAAAGACGTAAAAAGAAAGACAAAGGAAGAAGTTAGTTCATGGAATATAGGGAATGTAATAAAGTAAGCAAGGGAGTAGGGGTGGGAGAGACATGATGTAGCAATCTTTAAAAAAATGAAGAGCAGTTTAGAGCAAATAAAGGTGAATAGGAAAGGGATTATGCATGTTACAACCAATTTAAGCAAAGGAAGGTGGAGCAAGGAAGGGATGTGCATATTACAACGAATTTAAACAAGCAAAAGGAAAATGGGAGAGGGGTGTGCATGTAACAACGAATTAAACAAGTAAAAGGAAAACGGGAAAGGGATGTGCATGTAGTAGTAAATAAAATGGAAAAGGGAAACGTGTTTATATCAAAGAAAACTAATCCATATAAGCCAAATTCGCTATGGTAAGAGCCTAAGTGTAAATCCCCAGTAGAGTCGCCATGTTGTCGCGCCCCTTTTCCTCGTGAAGTCAGGTTTCGACATGTGACAACTCTTTTAAAGAGGTATTAAAAGAGGAGAGTCGCCACCTAACGATTTTTAAGGTGCATTAGGGCACCAATTTGCAAATGACTCTGGTTTAACTGGTCTGCATCACCAAAGATCGGGTAAGGGCTCAAGTTACCTAGAAGGTGTTAGGCACTCCTTGAGGTCCAGAACTGCGGGTCCTGGCTGGACTTAAATTATATGGATTAGTCTATGTGATCAAGTAAGCAAAGAGAGTACAAAATATAAGAATTTTATTACAAAGAGATCTTGAATAAAGAGGTACAACTATTTTGATTTTAATATAAAAGAAAGAAAAGGAGGTGGGTTCCTAAGTTTTTTAGCCTAAAGGATCACCTCGTGCAACATAAATAATATTCCGTAACTCCCTTGGGATAGGGTGTTACTCATATTATTCAGTAGGCATAGACTATCATCTTCTGCTGCCCGATTACTATGTTAAAGTTGTTTACCTAAGAGAGCTCTAATTCAATTCTAAGTCGTTCCCTACGTGTGCACTACCCGTCCCATACCTATGGTCCAGGAGGTTTTGGACCTCTATTTGGATGGTTCTAGACCTTATCTAGGCTGATCAAAAGTGCAAAACTATGCGACAAACAAAACATATAAAGACTTCCCATAAAAGCAATTAAGGGCTCACATTGACCTCCACACTTAAGCAGCGAATGCACACAAACACAGATGTCAATATGGAAGCTGCAGAATCCAGAATCTTAAACCTATAGACATGCTTTCTAGTGAATTTTGAGTCAACGTATGCGGACAATTTCAGATGTAGGACATTGCTTATAGACAAAATTATTCAGGTATTACAAACTGATTATTGAAGGTTTTAAGTTACCAATCCTATATGTATTATGCCTAGGTGATCTACGCAGTTGAGTATAACAAAATCTACTAGGAAGAGTCCCAGAATTATCCAGGTTTTCCTAACAGTGACGCTCAGGAAACAGTGTTTGAGTAGTCTAGTATTAACCAATTAACGAGCAACTATTTCCTGTAGGCAGGATCTCTAACAGTTGACGCTTATAACTCGTTTTATTGTTATACTTAGTCCCATAAACAAGATTTCTAGTGAACAATGTGATACAACAACAAATGAAGTGATCAAAATCCTATAGGCATGATTTCTAGTGATAAACTTAAGTGAATTGAAGGAAAGTTCATTGACATTTGTTCCTATAGGTAGGTTTTCTAGTAACACGTAGCAGTAAGAATAATTGCAGCATTTGAATTCATATTTTCTAGCAAATAGTGTGTGTGTGTGTGTGTGTGCTTCCTCTAATGTTATGATTTTTATAGTGTACATGTAATTGAACAACACATGTAGCGAATAAATTACCAAGTCCTATAGGCATGTTATCCACCCATTTTGCATGCAAATATTAAATTATACCTATTTCCCTTTTTTACTAACACCCCAATTGTTTATACAAAAGTTATTACAGGCCCAAATAATAAGTAAAAATACAAATGTTATACAATAGTGACAATAGGCCCACAGTAGGCTCAACATGAAATACCCAGCTTTGTATGGGCCTTCAATAACTCTCACACATCGTACCCAGACCTCTAATATGGGCCATATCCAACACACAACCCCAAAATCCATAAAGTAGCCAAAAGTCAATTCATTCAACCATAGCACCAAGTGTTGCACCATTTAAATCAGCCAATTCAGGTACACAACACATAACAAGATGGAATAGGATGAATAGGAGTAGTTTGAGATTTGGGAATGACTAAGAACCAAGACATAATGTGTTAGAGTTCACAAGGGTCTCAATTGGACCCCGAACAGTGCTCACACTAGGGTGATCAATAATATAACCTAGGTAGACTAGGCTTTCAACCGGCTAAGAATGAGAACTCAAGAGAGAACATAGATGACAAGTGAAGGATAGTAACCAAGGTTGAGAGACAAAGCTGAGGGAATACAAACATAGTCAAGTTGAACACATAGAGAAAATTATCAAACAAGCCTTAGGGCTTAGAACAGACTTAGCAAAGATTCAGAAGAACAAATTCAACACCTAGTGCATAAGTAGTCAAGCATTAGCAGAATAGGTTTGCAGGATTGGTGGCAATAGCATAAACAAATTCATAATAAATGAAGAGGTCCAAGTTATGCTAAGTATAGGTCCTGATGTTATGAAACAGTCATGCTAATTTGGCAATAGGACAGTATTTAGACATGAGAAAAGAAGATTACAACTATTGGTGAATCAGGGATGGGGTTAAACATGCTAAAGGGCATACTGATAGATAGCAGGGTCAAAACATGTTATATAGGCAAGCTATCACCACAGAAATTCAGAATATGATAGGAAACAGACTTGTGCCATACAGTTGGTGTACACATTCATGCTTTTGAGCTCAATCAAATAGTCGACTAAAAGGGGTACAAATTATGCAAGTAAAGCATATTCAAGTAACAGGATTGATAGCAAAAGGAAAAATTAAACACCAGAAGATGCTAACAAGTGTAAGGGTTCCAGACAGTAGTAATTCTTAACACATTGACTGGTTAGAATTTAATAGAACTAGGTTTAGGCATGCTTGATGTTAAAAGTTAAAGAGACCTAAAAAAATTGAAGAAAGCAAACAGAATTGCACACAAAACAACCCTAAAAACATATTAAACTGACGAACTTCATGAGTGAAAACATGTGCAAATCATAGATACACGGGAATGAAATTACAAAGTCTAGTAACTCACCAGTTAAGCGAAGAAGAGTAAAGAATAAACTTCCACATAAAACCCAAAATCCCAATGCGTCAAAGTTCCCAAGAGCTTCGATGAACTCAGGGCAATGCTTACACCAAGAACAGGTTAAGTAACAAGGTGTTAATGGCCTTGGCTTTCAGCATGCCAATACAGAGTAAGAGAGTAGCAAAACCCCAATTTTAGTGAAGAAAATCGATTTCAAAGTTTGTCTCCAGAAGGGAAAATGGGGGGGTTTATATAGCAGTCAAAAATCGAACAAACACATAAGGAAACAGAGTAAATTAAACAACAAATAAGGAAAAAAAACATGCAAATCAATTTGAAATCAATTTAAGAGAGAAATCCGATAAACCCTAGTTTTTTGGAAAAGTGTAAATCAGTAGAAATCCAAACGAAATCGGACTCACACAATATAATTTTTAACATGTGTAGACGAGATATGGCCCAAATTCAAAATATTGGAATCAATCGGACAGAATCGGAAAAGTAGTACTTGCCATGTTTAGGCAAGTACTAAGTGATACTATGGAGAATCAACTAGTAGCGGAAAAATACTTAGATGGCAAGTAAATGAGAGGAGAATCCCATTAGGAGAGGGATTTAGAGAATGATGGCGATTAGGGTTCTTCAAAGAAGGGGGACAGTCTCAGGGTGGCGAGTTTAGAGGAAATGGGGATTAGGGTTTGGGGTTGAATAATAAAAAGGGTAAGTTAATTATGGGTCGTCGATCTTAGAGATCAACATTCAGGATTTTAAAGAAGGATTGGGGTGGGTTAATTAGACGGGTACCGACCGGGTCATTTGGCTTTGGGATAGGGGTTATTGGGTTAGGGTATTGAGCCTTTTGGTCCGAAAATTAGATAAAAATTGGGCTAGCTCTTTTAGATAGAAATAAAAAAGAGAAATAATTTAATAAAATAACTAAATAAATATATTAAATGATACTTATGCAAATTAATACTTTAAAAAATAATAGAAGACTATAAAAATGTAAAAAATTATTTTTACCTTAAATGAAATGTCAATTGCAATAAGAATGCAAAATATAGGCTATTATTGCAAATTTATGCTAATAGCCTAAAAATAAATTTTAATTATATAAAAATGAAGTGAAAATATTTCAAAAATATATTAGGGATGCAATTAATAATTTTAAGTGATTAATTCATCACAAATAATTTAAAAGGGTAATTATTGAATTTTTATGTAAATTAATGCAAGAAAATTAATTTAAAAGCTCTACAATTATGGAAATTATAAGAAATGCTTGTGTAAGTCTTTTAAATTAAATAATAATGCAAAATGATATTTTGAAAGTATATATATTGTTTGAAAAATATATGAGGGCAAAATTGGGTATCAACAGCGCCTAGAATTTTCCAATCCATGATGACGCCTACAGAATTGGTAGAACTCAAGGCCAAGTTCGTCCTTCCAAACCATGTCGAACTGATCCCGATTGGTGAGGACGTGGTACAGGTTCATCACCCGGATACTGCGCTCTATATGTTTATCCCTTCCTCATCGGTTATTCACCCCCCCTCCTTCTGTTGGTGGAGGAATTTTGTCGTCACTACAGCGTCTTCCCTGCTCAGCTTGCACTGTACGTCTATAGAATTATTAAGATGTTGACCAAACTTGCCGAGTTGGTCGGGGTCGAGCTGACGCTGCAGCATTTGGATCATCTCTTCGCCCCTACCTTCTATAGGGGAACGGTGTTGAATCTTCGCTATCATGGAGGCAAATGTTTGGTGGTGAAGATGGACGATAAGTCCAGTCGCCAAATCTGGCTCAATTTTTTATACGGCAGGACCAAGGACATGATGTCTAACACACGTAAGTGCTCATTTTTTGTTTGTGTTCCTTTACTTGCTCGGAATTAATTGAAGGACTTTCCCTTTCCTTGTAGCTAACAATCAGCCTCCCCTTTTAGTCATGCGAATTTCTGACTAGGTCGAGAAAATCCTTCCCAATGTCATAGGGATCCGTGACTGGCCGAGCTTCATCAAGAATTTCAGAGTGGCTCTTCCTTCTAAAAGTAACGCCCTATATTTGCCAGTGGTCGTTTCATTTTTCATTGTATGCTGATTCGCTTTGCTAAATTCAATGTTTGTTTCTTTCCCAAGCAGGGGGTCTTCTCGAATGAGTCGGGCACTGGTGCCAACCTTTCGAAGGAAGGTTGTTTCACCTTTGGCTTCCGCCCCTATTGCAACTATTGTCGCTTCTGTGCTGACCCCTCTCTCGGCTACGCATTCCAAAAACCTATTTCTATTTCGTCTGCTACTTTCGCTCCTCAACTTCTTTCACTACTCGATGAGGACGATGATATTTCTCCTAAGGAAGGTAATCTAATGCCTCATAAGAGGAGAGCCACAGATACGGGAGGATAAAGGCTAGTAGCCATCAACTTGGAAGAATGCGACTTCATTCTTCGAGAGACGACCAAAGTGCATGTTGGAGAAAGCACTAGGGTGGACTCCGAGGTTCCGCGTTGGAGGATATAAATGTAAGTGCATCGATGCATCCCGCGAGGAAGACGGTCCAAGGCGGGATTTTTGACGACGGCCTGCACTTTTGAGGCAAGTGGAGGCTTCATCATATAGGGCTACGATGGCTGTCCCTTCTTCTATTGATGGCAGAGAGAAGGCCGTTGCTAAAGACAACATCGGATCTGACTCCGATATGGATCTGGACGAGTTGAGGATGATCAACGAGGGACTTACTCAACTCGAAGTGAGGTAGGAAGGGGGCTCCAGAACTATAACAATCCCAATGGATCGTAATCTTCTTGTAAATTCCGAGGAAGTAGTCCCTACCCTCAGTCCTCTTTGTTCTGAGGTTGAGGGTACGACCCTCGAGATGATAAATGGCAACACTCTATCGAATAAAACTGCTGGTATTTCTCTCCAGGTAAGTGAGACTATTGTTTGTTCTTTTACTTATGCTTTGGTTTGTTTGTTAGTTCTAACTCGTTTTCTTTATTTTGTAGACGGTTATTCTAGAGATTGAGAGTGCTCGATGGGAGAAGAGACGTAAAGAAATTTATGTGAATCTGAAGACAAGTATAAAACATGCCTTGGGAAGTATCGGGAGCTCCGATGTTGGCTTCACGAAGGCGGCGATGCACGGATCCTGAAGGACGACTTAAAGAAGAGGGACGAGGAGCTGATGCGGGTTGTGGAGAAATGCAACGTCCTTGAAGGAACGTTGATTAGAAAAGAGGAGGATCTTGAGTTTAGCAGGAGCATAGAGGCCCAATGCAGCGATCTCAAATCCCAAGTGGTCTAGCAGCGAGGCCAACTCGAAGACTGCCAGTTCAAGACGAAGGCTCTCAGTGGGGAGCTCGCCGAGAAACATGAAGAACTTGATAAGGCGAAGTCTGCTCAGTCAGAGGCTCGGAGGAGGGTGGAGTTCCTTGAAATGGCAAACTGAAACCTTCGTTCTGAGCGAGTAAATGAATTGTCGATGGCGAAGGCTAAAGAAGAATGGCTCGATGAAAGGATTGGGGAGTTGGAAAAAGAGACATTTGATCTTTATGATCGAGTTGCTGCTCTAGAAGACGAAAAGGCCAAACTTCTCTCACGGCCTTCTTCATCTATGGCTTCTGCCTTCCCCAACGTTCCATGTGAGCTATATAAAGAATGGATTCATGCCGAGGCCCGGTTGGATGTGCTTCGTGAGTTGTATGTGGTGGGCTCCATTCCTACTACGAACTTTAAGGATGCTCGGGTCAAGGCTCGTAAGGCTCGGATTGCTTATGGCTACGACCCGACTATGCCTCAACTTGGCAAAGAAGACGAATACGTGGAGGATGTTATAGATCACCTTGAGGATGAAGCCTGGTATGATTCTATTTACCCTCCAAGAGAGGATGGAGAGGGCGTTGAAGATCAGATCCGTGAAGACGTTGTGGGTTGTGATGGCAATGGCCAGCAGTAGTTTGTTTTTATAAGTTTGTGAATTCTTGTGGGCGTCTTCAAGAGCCTTGGTAAGAACCCTTTTTCTATAAATATCAAAGTTGTTTTTTGCTTTTATTGTGCCTTTCTTATTTGTCATGGTTTGTTCATGTACTTTGTGTGTTTTGCTCCTTCATACTTTTGTTGTCGTTCTTTGACTGGTTGTAGTCTTAGGGTTTAATAGCTATGAGTTGAGTTACCTTTTTGTTCGTATAGATCGAGTATGTCTTCGGATCGATCAGTTAGGTTTGAACTTGGTCGGACTTAGCTTCTTGTTCGGTGAAGTTTAACCTTCTATCGAAACGTGACCGAGGGACGATAGGTGTCATTTGAACTTGGTCGAACTTAACCCCTCTAAACCATGGCCAAGGGCTGGTAGGTGTTTCTCAAACTTGGTAGAATTTTAACCTTTTGTAGGTGTTGTTCAAACTAGGTCGAACTTGATCTTTTATTAAGGTACGATCGGGGGCCGATAGGTATTTTTCGAGCTGGGTCAAACTTAAACCTTTTATTAATGTGTGGTCGAGGGCCGATAGGTATTTTTCGAGCTGGGACGAACTTAACCTTTTGTTAATGAGCGGTCGAGGTCCAACAGGTGTTGTTTGAGCTTGGTCGAACTTAACCTTTTGTTAATATGCGGGCGAGGTCGATATGTGTTGTTCGAGCCTGGTCAAACTTAAACTTTTGTTAATGTGCAGCCGAGGGACTATAGGTGTTATTCGAGCTCGGTCGAACTTAACCTTTTGTTAATGTGCGGTCGAGGGCCGATAGGTGTTTTTCAAGCTGACTCGAATTTAACCTTTTATTAATACACGGTTGAGGGCCGACAAGTGTTGTTCGAGCAGAGTCTTACTTAGCCTTTTGTTGAGGTGTTTCTGATAACCGTAGGTTTCTACTTTGACGTTGTTGCTCAGATTACATGATTAGATAAAGTTACAAATTTTGGGCATTGGCTGGCATTCCAGTCCCAATCCCAATCCATTTAGTCCCTTTATTGCTCAACTTGGAGAATATTGAGGATTCGGGTAATAAAAGAGAAAAACAGTCCCTCCCCTGCATACTTCGACTCGAAGTGCCCTTTTTGTCGCCTCATTAAAAGCCTCCTTGAGAAAACCCTAATGGGGACACCTCTTCCTTTTAGAAGTTGAAGTATTTAAGGTGGCTGATGTTCCAATTGTTCGGTAATTATTTTCCTTCCATCGTCTCTAATTCAAACGGACCCTTGTTTGCTTTGACTGTAATTTTGTACGGGTCGTCACAGTTCGTTCCTAGTTTGCCTTCCCGTGGGTATTTGCTTGCTTGAGTTTTGGCTTTGAGTGCGTAATCTCCGGCCACAGTCCCTTGGCATCTTTGAGCTTTTTCTTCATGATGTTTAATGTAGACTTATTGGAGGACTCGGCCTACCCATTACCCGCCGGGTGATACGGAATTCGATGGTTTTTTTCCCGTGAAATGGGGTCCGTTGTCGCAGATGATCTCCTTAGGTAGGACAAATTGGCAAATAATGTTTCTCGATATAAAGGTGATTACCTCTTGTTCGCGTATTTGGGCGAACTCTTTTGCTTCCACCCATTTAGAGAAATAGTCAACTAAAACCAAAATGAATCGTACATTACCTCGCCCTGCTGGGAGGGGACCCATGATGTCCAATCCCCACTTGATGAACGGCCACAGAGAAGTGACTGAGTGGAGATGTTCGCCTGCTTGGTGAATTATTGGGGCGTATTTCTTACATTGTTTGTATTTCCTTACGATTTCTGAGGCGTCCTTTTTCATGGTGGGCCAATATTATCCTGCCCGTATGAGACACCTAATAGTATTCGATTGCCGAAGTGAGCACCGTAATGGCCTTCATGGACTTCTTCAAGGACGTGATGGGTTTGGTTTGGGCCCAAAAATTTTGCCGGAGGGCCACCGTATGTCGTCTTGTATAGGTCGCTATAGAGGAGATTGTATATGGCTGCTTGCATTCTTATTTTTTGGCTTTATTTTTGACATTTGGGAGTGCGTTGTCCTGTAAGTAGGCGATAATATGATTGTGCAAATCCCAAGTTAAGCTTACATAGCATACCTCAATTTGGTCTAGCGATGAGTTGAGGAGGTGGATTACACTTTTATCCCCGGTCGTGATGTTTTTGGTAGCTGCGCCCAAATTGGCGAGGCCGTCCGCTTCAACATTCTACACACACAGGATCTGGTCGAGGTGGCATTCGTCGAACTTGGGCAGCAGCTTACATTTCTTGGTCTGATATTTTTGCAATCTTTATTCTTTGATTTGGAAAGTCCCTATGACTTGGTTGACTACGAGCTGAGAATCACAACAAAGTCTTAACCGCTTCGCCCTATATTTGAGTGCTAGCATCAATCCTGAAATTACGGCCTCATACTCGGCCTCGTTGTTAGTTATATCTGGGCATCTTATGGACTGGCGAATTACTTCACCGATAGGGACCTCAAATACGAGTCCCAGTCCAGACCCAGAAATGTTGGATGCACCGTCGGTGTATAGGACCCAGAGGTCTTGTGTTTGGAGTGAAGCTTAGACAACTTCCTTCTCGACCTCAGGCATTATCTTTGTGCTAAATTCTGCGATGAAGTTGGCGAGCACTTGAAACTTTATCCCCGTTGATGACTAATATGTGATATCATGCTCGCTTAGCTCGATTTCCCACTTGGCCAGCCTCTCCGATAACTCACGTTTATGTAAAATGCCTCTTAGAGGAAAGGTGGTAACGACTGAGATAGGATGGCATTGGAAATAAAGTCTAAGCTTTTGTAAAGCTATGACAAGTGCCTGGGCCAGTTTCTTGAGGCGTGGGTTCTTCGTCTCGACGTCAATGAGTGTTTTGATAACGTAATAAATGGGAGATTGCGTACCTTTACTTTCTCGGATCAGGACTGTACTTACTTCCACTTCAGAGGCGGCCAGATAGATGAGGAGGTGTTCCCTGGGTTCGGGCTTTGATATTAGAGATGGTGATGACAAATACGCCTTCAGTTCTTGCAGAGCTTGTACGCACTCTGCGTCTATTCGAGGTCGTTATCCTTTTGGACCAGTCAATTTTTGAACTTGCTTCTTGGTAGTCAGGAGTTCTGGTATCCCTGCGATAGCTTTGATTTGGTCTAGATTGACCTCGATCCCTCGTTACGACACTAAGAAGCCCAAGAACTTTCCCGAGGCTACGCCAAACGCGCATTTCTCTTGGTTTAGTTTCATTCTGTACCATTTCAATATGTCGAAATCTTCCTTCAAATGGTTGATATGGTCATCTTTGTATGGATTTGACCAGCATGTCGTCAATATATACCTCTATGGTCTTGCCGAGCTGATCTTTGAACATTTTTGTGACCAATATTTGATAAGTAGCCCCTGTGTTTTTCAGCCTAAATGGCATGACTCTATAACAATGTGTTCCTCGGTGGGTGATGAACGTGGTTTTCTCCTGGTCCCCTTCATCCATAAGTGTCAGGTTCTAGCCCGAGTACGCGTCCAAAAAATAACAACTCGTGTCAGGTCGTTGCATCGATGAGTTGGTCGATATGTGGTTACGGGAACTAATCCTTCGGACATGCTTTGTTCAAGTCCATGAAGTCTATGCACATCCGCCATTTCTCATTTTTATTTTTGACCATCACTACATTGGTGATCCACTTGGGGTATTTCTACTCCCGGATGAAGCCATTTTATAACAACTTCTCCATCTCTTCGTGGACGACATCGTTGATGACGGGTTGAATTTTTGTTTGACCTGCCTTACTGGTTCTCGGAGTTTGCAGTCGATGTAGGCCCTTTTGTTGTAGTCGCAGGGATCTAATTGAATGCGTTCAAGGTCCTCTATAGTTGAGTCCACGGCTTCAACCATTTTGGGATCCATGATGACGTCCTTGGTCTCTTCTTGTGTCAACCTCGGACTTGTTGATTGGTATGCCTCTTTCTCCTTGTCTTTTCTTCGTTAGATTGTCGTGATGTCTAAGGCGATGCGGTAGCATTCCTGGGACGTGCATTGTTCTCCCCGTATGCTGAATATCCCCCAAGGTGTTGGGAATTTGATTACTTGGTATAAGCTGGAGGGATCGACTTGTACCAAGATGAGCCGTCGAGTTGGTCCGTTGAGGTTGCCATCATCTGCTCGGACTTCGGCACAGTAAGCATTATGGATTTTGTCCCAAGTGGTTGGAGGATATTTCATCAACCGGCTCAGCAGTTTTTTGGTTGCTCTTGAACCCTCTCTACTCAACCCGGTCTAAGAAGTCGCGATCGTCATCCCCTCGAACACGTTTGGTAGGGTCATCCTTACCATGTTGAATTGGGCGAGGAAATCCTCAATCCCCTCTCCCAGGGATTTGTTGATGGAAAATATGTCGTTTACTCTTGTTTCAGCTTTCTTGGCTCCAGCATGCGCCGTTACGAACTTATCGATAATTTCTTCGAAGGTTTCTATGGAACGAGCTAGTAGCTGTGAGTACCATGTTAATGCCTTTCCCATAAGGGTTTCGCCAAATTTCTTCAACAAAATAGAGGGCATTTGTTCCTTGGTGAGGTCGTTGCCCTTCACAGTGGTGACATAATGAGTCACATGATCTTCGGGTTTAGTCGTCTTGTCGTATATCCTGAGATACAACGGTATTTTGAAAGTCTTTGGTATGGCATGCTAGGCTACTTCCTCGTTGTACGGCTGCTCTACGAATCTATCGGCGTCCCTCTTTGGTAGTAGCTTAGGGGCGCATGGTATCTTATCGACTCGTTCTTGGTGTTCTTTTATTTGATATTTGAGCTCTTTATTTCCATTCTCCATTTCTTCATCCTCTTTAGAACAACGGCGAGGAGACTATAACCTGCATTGTTAGTAACATTATGAGTTATACTTTGTGTTGGAGGGTCTGGTTGGCCGCCCTATTCATCTGCTCGTTGTACTATGTGGGCTCTTGCGGTCTTTATAGTCGTGCATGGAGTGGGCTTGTTGAGCACGCTTACTAGCGTATCGGTCAACCACGCTTCGAGGAGATTTTTCATGGCAGGTGGCGTCCCCTCTCCTGTGGACGTGGAGGCCACTTTTCCATTTGGTTTTCTTATGCTACAATGGGGATAAATGACCTCTAGCACCTGGGGAGGCAGTGGGTGTCACATCATCGCCTGATGTTTCACAGCTCTCGTTGATAGCGTTCATGTGGTTGCCAGGGAAATCACCTGTCACTTTAGTCTTATCTCCTTAGTTACCTGACACGTAGGTTTCTGTACGCGCAAAGAAAGAGAAAGAACTTGGGGTTTGTTAAGTCAGTGACTCACGTGAGTTATAGATCTAAAAGAAACTAAAAAATTAGCTAAGAAGTTCTTACATACGGCACCAAACTGTTTGACCCAAAATACAGATCTTGGTTCAACCAATTAGATTTAAATAAAGAAGAGTCAATCTTTAGCTAATAATAATATCCAAAAGATGAGGTTATTAATTTTATGACAAATAATATGTATATTTGACCGAATGGTAATGAATGTGACCACTAATAACAATTTTCAATGATCCAACAAGGTGGAAGATAACATTAAATGGTAGTAATAAATAGCAATGAATGTCATTTAAATAAATAAAAACGTGTAAGTCAGCTGAAAAGGTGTAGGATCCGTGGATATTCTTTTTGAAAATGAAGAATGATATGAGCCTTAGAACGCTTAGGTTGTTCTTGGATCAAGTGGAAAAGTTAGACAAGAATGTTAGTAAAAATATTATTTTCGTATTCTTGTAATATGGTCAGATTCTTTCTATAAAGTCAATGTATTTTCTTACAAGTGAATATCTCTTGTCCCCTATCATTGTGTCTCTTTCTATTTATAGGGGACATATTCCTAGAAACCTAATAGTACAAGTACAGAGAATACTCTTTAATGTTCTATCTTAAAACTAGTCATTATAACTCTGTCTAGGATGCTCGACCTCGACCTTGATCCTTGATGGCTCCTCGACCGCATTCATCATTTTTGGAACCACTTCGACCTTGAGCAGGTCCCCATTAGAGTCGTATTAGTGACATATAGCAGTTTGTGAATGCATCCTTAATGTTAACATGGTTTGATCGTGTAAGAGATAATTTTTTATCCATACAATTTTATGATCATCATTAGAATGCCATGTTTAAATAATTACCTAAACATTCTATAAGTTCTTTTTTCAATTCAATTTTTTTTCACCATTGAGTCCGCATCCTTTTCTAGTTATGACAGGTTAAAACTTATAATTTTGTTTTGTTTTTAACTCAGTAAATAAGAGGCTGTAATTCTGGTTGCGGTACACGAGTTCATTATTAGCATCCTTTCTTAATCCCTATTAACTACATAAAAAAGAATAGAAAAATTGTCACAAGGATTTGGGGTCTGTACGCACCCCCCTGCAAAGTTTTGGGCCTATTTTCCAACATCTCCGAAGCTTAAGGAGAAAGTAGGAGTAACTTTTGCTTTTAATGAGAATCCCTTCTTGTGCAATTTGCAACCTGTGAAAATGAAGCCGAGACTCGCTGCTTCAATTTCTGCTTTAATGGCCGGTAAAAATATCTGTAAAACCCTAACTTCTTACTCTTTTTTTCAAATAACTCCCTTCCCGTTAAACTGTTCATTTTCCTCCGCCGCAGGTGAACGTGCCGGAATCTGCAAAGCCATTTCCGGCCTATTACCGGAATCTCAAACATTCAACGGCGGCCGAAACTGCAGCAGGTAAAATACGATTTAAAGCTTGTGATTTAATTGAGTAGCTTTTTTTCTTGGTAGTTCTACAAATAAAGATTAAGCAACAGTAAAAATCGAAATATGAAAAATTTTCTGCGTCAGTGTGCCAATAGTAGGAGGATTAATAGCCTACCTATATCCCTTTTTCAATTTTATCCTGGTTATTAGTGCTAATATAGATTCTTTAAATGTGAAAATTATCAAAATATTTCATTTTTAGCATTGGCTAATATCACTGCAATTTTTACACCATCAAATGCAATTTAGTTGGTTATAGCGGTTATCACCATATTTTCCAGGTTACCATATTACCTTTGACATGAACAGTTTACCTACTGCTATAGGTCAATTTTAGCTGATGGTCTAAAAAATTTATAGGCCGTCAATGCACATAAGTTAAATTCTGTTTGTCGTAATTCATCTTGATATTTTTGCTTATGGATTATAGTTCATCTATTCTTTCTTTTTATTATTCACTAATTGAGGACGATATTAATTGTCAATAAAACTTTAAATCACATGTAATCAGCAAAAATGAAGAGTTGACATGAGAGCCTTTTCTCGTGGAGAGAGGGAAACCAAGGCCAAGTTTGGCAATATTCTGAATGCATTCTTGCTGAAATCTTGTAGGAGTGATTTGTAACTGGGACAGTTATGTAATTTTTACTTCAAAGATATAGATGTTGTAGCACCCAAAGGTATGGCCTAGTTGTCAATGAAGTGGGTTGAGAACCATGAGGTCTAAGGTTCAAATCACAACGAATACAAAAATACTTGGTGATTTTTCCCATCTGTTTCTTCAGAGTTACCTTGTACCTATTGCTAGTAGGAGATAGTAGGTATATCATGTGGCACGCAAGATTGCCGGACACGAGGGTTAGTAAAAAAGAGATATAGATGTTGTTACTTGTTACTACTTACTAGAAGCACGCCAAGGCAAGTGCACCTAGGAATATGTATATAGAACAGGATATAGTGATGTTAAGATTGGATTAGACCAAGAAGCCATTTTATAGATTAACCAAAATATAATGGATGGACGATGAAGCAGATTCAGTTTTTGTCTTTCCTTAGACCATTCCCTCTTTTACTTAAGTGGAGATTATTGAACATGCTCATAAGACAACAGAAGAATGAATGTTTTCTTTTGTAGAGGTATAAATAGCAATTGGGCTGTATTATGCCGACTCTGGTTCTAAGCATCCTTTCTTCCCTGCTATGCTTAGGAAGTTATGTGGATCCTTTGAGTACTAAATTGATGCTTAATTGAGATTCAGGTGACTAGTATGTAACCTACAATTTAGGACTTGGTTATTCTCCAGAGCCTGCTGAAAATATGCCAATATTTGCAATTCACTCACAAAGGGCCGCTTGACACTCAACCCTCACCATTCTACATAAAGGGTGGGGTAGATTTCCTCTTATCTATCTCTGTATATAGTGCTTGTGGATAACCATTCACGTAGGTCACGTATTATTCAGTAAGTACCTGTGCATATAAAGTATCTCCAAAAGGTTGTCATGGATATGTCTTTGGCGAGTGTGAATGCCAAATACTCAATTCAGAGTCTCTCTTTTGACCTTTCCTTCCTCAATTAGTATTCTTGTCTAATTCATCAGTCATTCTCATTGCTCACTAAAAATGGATTCTAGTGTTATTGATTTAATATAGTTTTCTATTCTCTATCATGCGTCAACATTCTACCACATACTTTATAGAATGTATTTTTGTTCATGTATAAATGTTTGGATAACTTCTGCATAAAAATAGCAAGAGATGGTTTGTTTTGTGTGTTTGTTCGTGTTCAAAATCATTAGCCTATCACAATGACTTCAATCCAAAGTTACTTAACGTTTAGAAATTGAATGGATAGCTCCCTCTATTGTTTTTTAAAATAAGCAATGTGGAAGCTCCCTCTGATGGGCTTAGACTGCAAAGTTAAAATCGATTATGCAATTATGCACACATCCCGTAATTATGACATTGATATTAATAATAGGGTTGTTTGGCTCCTAAAGCCTTTTGGTTATACATCAAGCAAAGCTGGCATTTGCTGTTGGGCAAACAAAATCTGTCTCATAGAGCAGATGAATTGATTTGGGATTGAGTCACAGTTGATTGATCGATTGATAAGATAACAGAGGGAAAACAGTGCACTAGGTCTAATCTGTTTGATTAAATACTCCCCCTGTCTCATTTAGGTGTCCCATTTTATTTGGCACGATTATTAAGGTAAGAACATCTAATTGAAAATGAGTCCAAAAGTGTATATAAAGTGAACTTGAAGAAATTTGAACTTCGCTTTGTTCAAATGTGGGCTTTGCAGCACCTTTTAAACAATAGAATGTAGAATATTGAAAGAATATTAAGTTCTTTTTTTTAATTAAAAAAAATTGAACCATTTCTTGATTTGTGCATGTCATCCTTGCGTAGGGGCCATACTAATATTTTCTGTATCGGACCAATTTTATCAGATGTCTCCGAAGGGACAAATAGTTAACACAATTTTGGAATAGGGTTGTAAATCTTTGCAATTAACACCTTTGCGCAATAGGTGAAAATGGGTACAGAAGTGGTGATAAAGTTGATCTGGAAAAATGTGAACTTTTTTTACTCAAAAATGGGTCGAACAACCATTTTACGAACAGAATATTTGATGAAGAATTTTATGAATAGATGAAAAAGGTAATAAACTCCATCAGAATAAGTTGACAATTTTGGAACGACCTAAAATAGAAGTAGATAAATTTGTTAGTATGAAGGAAGTAGTAATTAGTAAATCTTCAGAGATATAACACCTTTGCACAATAGGGTTCGGGTGAAGCCAGCAAATAATCAGCGCATGGAGAAAACCAAGGGCAAGCTGCAGAAACTAAAAGTACTGAATGTGTCAAAAGCATAGCAAAGACCTCTTGGCATAATAGCTAGTGAAAAGAATAAACTACCTTATTAAAGGCTCAATAGCTTTCAGCATAATTACTTAGATGAGCAGTTAAAATAGTATCGGGAGGTTTTAGTTTAGGAGAATTATAATTTGCTAAGCTGCGCAGATACATGAGAAATACTTTAGGTGTATCAAAGTTGGAAGGCAAAGAAAGGACAAAAAAGACCTTGGTTTTTTGTCTGTACCCTCTCTTCTGTGCTAGGTCAACCTGTGGATTTTCCTGTATAGTGTGGATTTTATAGACATTAATATTCTTATTATTTTTAAGGCCAAATGCCATGCATTCTTATTGATTATTGTACTATTCTTACACCTTAAAGTTGACCAGCTTCCAGTTCCAAAGATTTAAGAGCTCAAAGGGTTTACAATTTGTCTGTGATGACGATGATGACTTCTCAGAATTGGGTTCTCCAGTAGAAAGAGCCATTGGGCAGCTGAAGTTAGCGACGGAGAAGCCTGACCCTTTTGTGGTATGCCTTACTGATTTTATTAAGAGCAATATATTATATGTCCTTATAGGACTTCTTACCATAGGGTACATGGACTGATTTGTTTGAAGATGTTACCAATACCTTTTGAGCCACAGAAACATGATAATGGTAGAAAAGTATCTTCAAGCAAGTCTTCTCGCAGTGAAAGCAAGCAAAGCAGAAAAGGCGGAATCTTAAATCTTGAAAAAACTCATCAAACTTCTTGTGAGTTTGGCAATGGTGATAATGCTTCTGGATCGATTTATACAACTTCGGATGCTGCTAGGATGAATGATCGGAGGTCAATCTCAGTTGGGAATGTAGCTTCTACCATCAGCCTTTCTCAGCTTGTAGAAGCAGTTTCAGTCTTTGGAAAGGTCTGCACTGCCTCAGTTCGGGATCTGCCTGATGGGCTTAACTGTTGGGACATCCAATTCGAGGTATGCTATTGATTCTGGAACTTCTGCCTAAATTCTCCTCATTGAGGAAAAGTTTGTTTATTAACTGTTGTTACCTGTTGGCAAGAGCTTAGAATCCTGCAACAGAGCAATTAGAGCTGGTGCGTTAACTGTTGGGAAGTCTCGTCTTCAAATCCGTCCTCTGTGGGCTTCGATGGTTGTTACTATCAGGATTAAAGGCATATCCAGAGATGCTTCCTTTGGTGAGATACATTCTATCTGTAAAGTTGTTGGCACAACAGAAGGATTGGCATGGGTAAGCAAGGATAGTGTTGATGCCTTATTTACAGTTGAGACTGACACAGAATCGCAATCAATCCTCAAAAAGTAAGTGGTGGTTCAACCTGGAATACACAATGTTTTATTGTTACTGCATTCATCTGTTTTAACTCTTGTAGGTTAGGGGACCGGGTTATATTTTTTTATTACTTTGCTATCTGAAAAGTATAAAACTGTTCTCATGGTTTCCTTTGGGAAGAGTTGGAGGAGAGAAATCAAACCAGAAACTGTTTTTCTTTATTACTGCATCAACATTAATCATGTTCCTCAATATTATATGTAGTTTTTCACCGACTCAGCATCAGTACGCCATATTTTTTTGCATATTCTTAACTATGACAGGACTGTACATCTGGTCATTGAGTACTATATCTTCCTCTTTTCCTTAGCAAAACATATTATCTTCCATTATTTGTGGACACTGATTGATAACCTATGATGGTATTTCAACTATCTTTTGGCCAAGAATTTTAATTATGTCAATCCGAAATCAAGTTGCTGTTCATCTTGTTTCCAATTTAATTGTGCATTTACTCTAGTGGATGAGAATATATATACTTGGTGTAACTTTCTTATGCATTTCTCTCTTCTTAGGTTAAATGGTACTACTGTTGGTGGTCATCGCCTGTCAGCTTCCTTACTATCGAGCAACTCATCCTCTGCTTCCATGTCTGCAAATGAGGATGCTAGATGCAAGATGGGTTTACAAATTAGTAGTTACTTGACAGTACTCAAATTGCAACTCGAGGAAAAGAAAGTGCATTTGGAGGATCTTCATATGCTGCATGAGGGAATAATGCACCTTGAAGATCTGCCTTCCAACATTGATTAATCTGACATTTGATTCATGATTTTCAAATTGTTTTCTCTATTCAAGAATGTTCACTTGCTAACAACAGGGTCACTCTCTTCAAGCCTCTCTGTACCCCCTTCCCGCAAACCCTTCAGCTGGCCCCTTGCCCTTGCTTTTAGTTGCTGAAATGAGCCTTTTTGCAGCCTGTCCCATTTGTAAAGGATTGGCTGCCCTAAGTTTATTACCATTATATGTGCAATAGCGGTGGTGACATAGTCAAATATTCAAAGGGAATTTTGCAAATTATCCTTTATATGAAAGGATAGTTGACATTTCCTTTTAGCATATTCCAACTTTAATTTCTTAATTGACTGATTTCATTATCATATTTGCTGGACAGGAAAGCTTAATTAAGCTACGCCTGACTATCAGATCATTATTGGGCATTGTTATGTGTTCTTCCGAGAGAAAGCAAATAAGATGATGGGGCCATTCTGACTAGTCAATAGCCCTTCTTTTTGTTCTCTATACTTTTTATAGCCTCGTTCCTAGTAACTGAAAACGCTATTAGTGGAGGGACCCTTTAGGAAAAGTCTATTGGTCGATGATTTGTTTGTGGTGTTTGTTACCATTGACTGCTAATCCGTGCTCGGTTCTTCACTGCCTGTGGCTACCACTGGCTATCTCCTCTCCTAATCCACTTTTAATTTCATTAAGTAAACTTGGATTCAAAGTAGATTAGCCAAATGCATGGGGTAGGAAAAATTCTTCTGTGGACGTAATTTTAGAAAATAAAATAAAATACTGTTGAATTACTTTGGTACGCCCCGAGTATCCAAGTGGTTGAAGACTACGGGAATATGTGAGATGGACAAATTTGTGAACATAGAGGGATTGTAGAGTGGAATAGAGAAAAGGAAAAGGAAGTCGAATTGGCCTGGATTTCTCAGATCCTTATCTTCATATTTCGTACCACTGAGATCTAGTTAATATGCAGTTTATACTAAGGTAAATATTATTCTTCACATGTTTTTTTATACTTGTGTTTCTGTTCATATGTTTTTTCAACTAAGAAATGAAAAATTTTCAGAGAGTAGTAGAGGGAGCAGGGAAGTGGGGAGGACAAAGAAAGAATGACACAACTAATCAGGGAACGAAGGGTTACAGAACAGGCCCATTTTCTGAAAGTTGTTCTCTTTGAGCATAAAGTGCACAAGTCATTTACTGAAGATTTTAGTTGTGCACAAGTGCTGTAATTGAAGTCATTAAGGACAGGGACAGGGATTGTGTTTAATCTACAGATTTATCTCCTTTCGGCCCCATATTCAAAATTCTACAAGGACTCTCCCCATTTTCGGGTGCTGATACACTCGTTGAGGAGCATTGTTCAATCTTATATTCCCTCTCATCAACTAAAGACTTCATGTAGGAACAAGGCCGGTCCTC
The DNA here is from genome assembly GCA_005239525.1 of Nicotiana knightiana. Classification (NCBI taxonomy): domain Eukaryota; kingdom Viridiplantae; phylum Streptophyta; class Magnoliopsida; order Solanales; family Solanaceae; genus Nicotiana; species Nicotiana knightiana. The sequence goes on along the minus strand of ML419063.1, from coordinate 70,570 downwards.
AGTCTCCATATGACTAGGCTCCAGCCCTGGACTAAGTTGCAACTCAAATGATGATGGTCCGAGAGGTTGAGTCCTCATTTGCACAGATCGCAAAAGTGCAGCTCTCCTTAAGTCAGCAGAGTGGCATATGTCACTGGGTGATGATGGAAATCGACCCTCAGAATCAGAGCCTCGTTGACGAGCCTGTGAGGATGTGGCAGGAGGGAAGTTGCAGGAATTTGACGGGTATGACGTGGAGGGAGGGCCTGATGAGAACCCATTCAAAGGTCTGTGATATCGGTAGGGTGAGACTGGACTGGTTGGTGTGCTCTCAGATTGGGGGGAGCTGGTAATTGTCAAAGGTTCATAGCATCGTGAGTCATCTGAATCTTCTGACATTGGGGAATACTGAAAGGACATCTCGTCCCTGAAAAAACAATAATATAAAGTCAAATAAAGCTTGATAACAAATAAAAAGGGAGACAGCAAATATAGCATCTTCATCTGTCAACTATATTTCATATTCAGATGCACATAAGCAGGGGCAGATCCAGCCCTTTGGTACCAGGTTCATCTTAACTCAGTACTTTCGGCGGTGAACATAAATTTATGTGTAAAAATTCACTAAAATTGCAACAAATAGTAAATATGAACCCATAAATATAAAAATATAATGAGTTCAAAACTAAAAACTTTAAAAGTTGAACCCATAGAGTTTAAATATATCCGCCTATGCACATAATTTGTCAAGTTGCAAATAATTAAGACATCCAAAACTTGGGAAGAATTCAGGTACTCTATTTCTACAAGTGATTCGGAGAGAGGTAAAATGAAAATAAATGCTCCTAAAAAATAACCATATCCAAAAGCATATATTGTGAAAGATTGGTCCATCTACACATTAGATTGTGTGTGTCTTCCTCATCGTGTGTGGTTCGGTAAGGGATTAGGGAATTTTGGTCTTCAGACGCTAAACTGGACCAAAATGACCAAGATAACCATATCGATCATATCTTCAAAACAGTGTAATTTTGCTTGATTGTCACAAAAACTCATCCCCCCCCCCCCCCCCAAAAAAAAAAAAAAACAGGGGGGGTTGTTTTTT
>ML419063.1:0-69263 GCA_005239525.1 Nicotiana knightiana | reverse complement strand
CCCCCCCCCCCCCCAAATGAAAATGTAAATGATGGTGCTGTTTTATTTAACAGCAGATTACAGAGTCCTGACATTGCATGGCACATCAGGTTTTCTTACAACAAAATCGAAGGCAAGTCACCCTCTTTTAGAATTTTTGGAACTATAAAACCATACAGCGTTGATCCCTCTGTTATGCTCAAAAAATGACCATACGGTTTGTATATCCTTGCCAACCATTTTTTGCTCCAAACTCCAATTGCCTTGACTGGAGACACCAACAGAGGGCTCACTGCTAGCTTCATCTAGTAATCCTTTGAGATGTTCCAAATGTCAGTGTATGTAAAGCTCTCAACACTTCACTTTTCGCAACAGAATAGCTCTTACAGTCACTACAAGGTTCAAACAGTCATAGTAGATGAATCGAACTATGATCATCATAGAATCAGCGAAAACTAGAACCCTCTTCAGAAAAAGACAGGAGACAGCTGCCAGATGACAAACCGCATCTACCAACTCTAGTTTACTGTCATTCATCACTCCATTACTGATGAATGGAAAAGCTGTTACCTTTTGAGCATCTTAACTCTACAAGTTTTGAGGTTGCTCAAAATCTACTAATTTATCTGTCAAAGATGCACAGACACGAAACACCGTGGAATCCCGCACCACAGTATATTCACTTGCAACTAGACCCATACAAACTGCCATAATATTGTGTTTCATCAGTTTGCAGATCTTAGGTTTTTTTTTCCCCAAGTACTCTCCTACATAGGACCAACTCCTATAGCATAGTATTATGACTATGAAATTCAAGACGTCAATTTAATGGACTAATAGAAGATGAAATGGCGAAACTCAAACAGTGGAGCATGCATCATGCTTGGCCATTTTTATCCAAGGGAAATATGTGTAAAAACGTTTGAGGAAGTAACAAAAAGTTCAGGTAGCTACTCTGCATCTTACCTTGTTTGTTTGATGCTCGCCCCTTATACAGAGTATATTCTCTGATATTATAACAATAAGGCAGGTAAGTTTCAAGTGAAAATTGGAAATGGACAGGACACTACATAGACTGTGCAAGTCATGAAAGTTGTTGGATGTTGAAGTCCCCAGATCCTTGCTAATCAGATATAATATAGTTTACTTCTTGCTTCATTTTGTTTTATGTGGAGGAGGGTCACAGAACAAAAGAAGCCAGTAGTTCGATTTAGCCTTCTAGTAACTTTTGAAATGTAACAATTAATAGATGTTAAAGGTCCCAAGGAAACCTAATATAGACCGGCATCAACTCATCATCCACCATAGTTGAATAATTGATGTACATGGAAGAAGAAAAGCAACTTCTCTGTCTGCTCTCATTCTTGCTCTCTCTCAATTTAGCTCCACTACCTCTCAGAAATAAAATTCAACATATGTTGTAAAAGCTCACATATAAATATTATGTCCCAAAGCACCAACATTCAGGTAGAGGTATCAACAAATCTCTCTGGATAATAAACAGTTCTCTCAAGACTCAGCTTACTGTAAGGACTATCACGAACATATAACTTAACAAAGGATTTGTACTTGGAGCATAAGCTTAAGGTCAGTGTCATTTCAGACTTTCAACAGTCACTAAAGTTGGATTAAAGTTGGAATAAGAAAGTAATTCTCTACATATAATGAGAAACAGAAATTGCTCCCATCCTTAATGAGAAACCGGAATTGCTTAAAATCTGTGTAATTTTCCGTCTTGCAAAATAGTAGAAAGTTCATCACCTGATATAAAGCATGTTTTCGGATCTTGATGGAGAATCCACTATATTATCTGGTAAGGAGTCTCCCACTGTCAGTCCATTTAAACTTGAGGCCATTATCTGCAGAATTCCTCAAGTTACGTCATAAATAGCGAAAGCAACTAGCACACAAAGCCAGTACTCACACGGGAAAGAACATACGTTTCAAGTACTAGCCGCATATCCAACTTCAAAAATTACAATCAACATAAGAATCCGAAAATAAACATTTACTAATGTAACTTTAATAACCTTGTTAAGAAAACACAATCTTTTGGAATATTCAATCAGCTGCATTTCAATCCTAAACTACTTTTTATCCAAACAAACACTACCGTTTTTACTCTATTCGTCCTCTTTAATACACCGAATTGGATTCGTGGAAACAAATATTAGTGGTCGTAATTTGATAAAGAAAATATCACACCGGAACTGAATTATTTATAAATTTGAGTTAAAATGAAAGTTATATAGAAATGAAATGCTTAAACATGTCGAAATGTCCCAAAAAAAAGAGTAACACGTAAATTAAGACATAGACAGTATGATTAACAAAATCGGCGAGCTTCTAATTCGAAGCCCGCACACACATTTCAAAAGAAAAGAAGAATTTGAGAAGGGGACACACCTCACTAAGATATCGTTTGTGAGAGTGGAGATTGTCGAGATAAACCTCGTCTTCTGGGTCTCTATTTCTCTTACCACTTGGAGACGATGTGGCTGACGATGATGCTACTGTTGCCGTCGCCGGAGCTGACGACGGCGACGAACCCGTCTCCGAGCCCATAATCCCAAAGAGGAAAATCAATCCTTTTTCCCCCTGTTTCTGGAGTTCAATGTCAGACGACAAAAGTAGGAAACCGATCAAGCACCCAACAAAACCAAAAGTTAACGGCTGTAGTTATCTTTTTTGCTTTAAAATGGCTTTAATTATACAAAAAGGTGAATATGAAATGAAAAAAAAAAAATCGATACTGGTGAAATGATGCCAGGTCATTGTCCACTTGTCTCTGAATATAAGCCCATTTACTTATGGGCTTGGGCCTTTAGATTAAGTCAAAATAGCGCGGGATAGTTATTTTTCGGACCGGCAATCAAAAAAATAACCGGCATTTGTGAAGTCATAAAAAATAGTCATTATTTTGCTAAAATACGGAAAGTTCCAGTATAATATACGGAATTATGGAGTTTCTGCGTATAAACTTCCAGCATATTATGTTGGAACTCCAGGACACAGAAAGTTTTAGCATAATTTGCTAGTTGGAGCTCATGCATATAAACTTCCAGCATATTATGATGGAACTCCAACACATTATAAAATTATAATGTATTATGTTGGAAGCTCATATGTAAAAAATTCGAACTTAAGTATATTATGTTGGAATATTTTCGGATTTTTTTTTCTTCAGATTTTATCTTTTACATGAAAAGTGACTAACTTTTTATTACTTTTGAAATCGTGGATATTTTTCAATTACCAATTGTAAATCTGGAATTTTTAGTTTCACCCTTCGATCATCAACTAGTAACTTCCATTTTCTTAAACATTTGGGATTTTTACGCATATAGTTGGTCGCATTGTTTATTTTTCTTAGTTATAACTTGTACACTAATTATATATAATTATACACATATTATTTATAAATTATATATATATATATATATATATATATATATGTATACGGTTAAAATAGATCATACCCGATTTTACGGGCTCGGGAGTGTGCATCGAGAGTGAGCCAATATCGAAGTAAGTCCGGGCTCGAAGAGCACGAAGATTAAGGGATCGAGATCGGGTTAAATCGACGCCTAAGTAACAGAATCACGAGATATCCTCAATTGATCACCAATCTCGGCGAGAATCTCGGAAGTGGCAGAACCATTAACGGTTATTGATATCAATCATGTATTTTTACTTCCGAAATTAGAGTTATACCTTATTTAGGATTCCTCTACTATATAAAGAGGAACCTCGTTCATTTGTAACACATCATTATCTCACACGAATTATCACTTACGCAACTACTGAGAAATACAAAGTACTCTGCTCTTTAATCCGCTCTTAACTCTTTACTGTTCATCTTGTTCGTGTTGTTAATATTGTTCTTATTATTCTTGTGGAGCTTAATAATCGATCTCGACATTATTCCAAGTCGAGGTTGATAATTCACGAATGACACTAGTTTGATCTATTACAATCATTTAATTCCTTTATTTATTTAGCTATTTATCAATTGGCATTGAATTAGATCATGTATCCTTATAACCATATTACAAGTTTAATTGTTACTCGTATCTCGAGGTAAACAGTTTGGCGCCCACCGTGGGGCTAAGGATAATAATGATTGTTCAGTGCTAATTCTGACATAACATACTATTTTACGCTTGTTTCTTATCAAGAATTTTGTTTTCAGGATAAATCATGTCAAACTCACAAAACACAGCTATACATGGTGACAACGGTCTCGGACTCCACGGAGAGAACAAGAATATTATCGCTCGGGGAATCGAGGTGCCAGAAGCTGACCTCAGAGGAGCGCCACCCATCAACCAGGTCGATGTCAGTTCGCATGTTGCATTGAATGCGGATTTAGGCGAGGACCTCGATGGAAGCGTACGTAAAGAGGGTCGAACTGACAGTCGAGGTACTCAAGGCGGAGGAGATGAAGGTGTTAGTCTCCAAGTTAGATTTGAAATGTTGCAAGCCCAATAGAACGCCATTGCTCAGTTGCAAAATCAGCACGTGGCACCAAATAGGGTCGAATAAGAGGCTACTCGCCGTATCGAGCCAGTGCCTGAAAGGTCAGTTGACAATACTTCGACAACGAACCCTGCTATAATGAGAATGCTCGAGGATTTTACTAAGAGAATAGAATCGGGAGAGAAGAAAATCAAGGCCAACGACAAGAAGGTGGAAACCTATAAATCTCGAGTTGATCAGATACCGGGGGCACCACCGATACTAAAAGGAATGGACTCTAAAAAGTTTGTACAAAAACCATTCCCCCCAAGTGCGGCTCCGAAGCCCGTCCCAAAGAAGTTCATGATTCCTGATATACCTAAATACAACGGGACCTCGGACCCCAATGAGCATGTTACCTCTTATACGTGTGCCATAAAAGGAAATGATTTGGAAGACGATGAAATCGAGTCAGTATTGCTAAAGAAGTTCGGAGAAACCCTGTCGAAGGGAGCTATGATTCGGTATCACAACTTGCCGCCGAATTCTATCGATTCGTTCGCCATGTTAGCAGATTCATTTGTAAAAGCACACGTTGATGCAATAAAGGTTGCAACGAGAAAATCAGATCTCTTCAAAGTGAAGCATAGGGATAATGAGATGCTAAGAGAGTCCGTATCTCGACTCCAAATGGAACGTATGGAATTACCACCAGTTACCGACAATTGGGCTGTTCAAGCTTTCACCCAGGGATTAAACGAGCGGAGTTCGATCGCATCACGCCAACTGAAGCATAATTTAATAGAGTATCCGGCTGTGACTTGGGCAGATGTTCACAACTGATATCAGTCGAAGATTAGAGTCGAGGACGACCAACTGGGAGCCCCCTCAGGTTCAGTGCATCCTAACCGGTCGACAGGTAATAATCAAAGAGATGTTGACAGAGAATCGAGGTCGAATAAAGATCGATATCATCCATAGGTTTCAAATAGAAGGAATAACCATCCGAGATGCAATCCCGCTCGGAATGATCGAAGAGGTGACCGAGGGAAGAACTCTCGAGGACTTATGAGCAAAACTAGTTTCGACAAATATGTTGATCCCACAGAAGCACCCTACTATCGGAGTACAATTTTAGTGTCGATGCGTCAGGGATTGTATCGGCCATCAGAAGGATCAAAGACACTAGGTGGAACAGACCTATACAAATCGATCCTTCTCAAAGAAATCTGAATCTAATTTCCAAATATCATGGCACACATGGTCATAGGACCGAAGACTACAGATAGTTAAGAGAGAAAGTATCTAGGTTGTTCAACGAAGGTCATCTTCGGGAATTCCTCAATGATCGAGCCAAAAATCACTTCAGGGAGAGAGACGCCAATAGAAAGAACGAGCAAGAAGAACCTCAGCATGTTATCCACATGATCGTCAGCGGAGGCGACATCCCACAAGGCCCTATATTCAAACGCACCAAAGTATCGATCACAAGAGAGAAACGAACTCGGGACTATGTGCTCGAAGGCACTTTAACATTCAACGACGAAGAAACGGAAAGCCTCTCTCAGTTGAACAACGATGCCCTAGTAATTTCTATTTTACTAAATAAAATTCAAGTTAAACGTGTTCTCGTGGATTTGGGTAGTTCGGCGAACATAATCATATCGAGGGTCGTAGAGCAGCTCGGCATGTTAGACCAGATTGTACCTGCATCTCGAGTCCTAAACGGCTTCAATATGGCTAGTGAAACAACGAAAGGGGAGATAATCCTACCAGTGAACGTGGTCGAGACCATCCAAGACATAAAATTTCATGTCATCAAAGGTGACATGAGATACAATGCACTGCTCGGAAGGCCATGGATCCACAACATGAGGGCAACACCGTCGACCCTTCACCAAATGACGAAGTTAGTGGATGGTGTGAAAATGGTTTATGGGGAACAACACGTTGTAAAGGAAATGTTTGCGGTCGACGAGGTGACGCCAATACCACCGCTTTTGACCTCAGAAAATTCGAGCACCAAAGATAAGCAAGTGGCCAAATAACAATCACCATCCTCAGCCTCGACCAAATCAAATAAATGGGTAACCGGAGAGGAAGAAGAGGATTTTCTCACTCCTCGAACTTTCGTCATTCCCGAAGAATCGGATGCAACCAAATCAACGGTCGAGGAGCTGGAACGGGTGATACTGATCGAGTATCTACCTGAACGAAAGGTATACCTGGGAACGGGGTTAACTCCCGAGCTCAGAAAAAAACTCATTCAATTTCTTATTTATAACATGGATTGCTTTCCATGGTCCCATTTAGACATGACAGGAATCCCGCCCGAGATAACAACTCATCGGTTGAGTCTGGATCCCAAGTTCAGACCGATAAAAGAAAAGGGAAGGCCTCTGTCCGAGGTGAAGCACGCCTTCATAAAGGAGGAGGTAACCAAACTTCTAAAAATAGGGTCCATTCGGAAGTAAAATATCCCCAGTGGTTAGCCAACGTAGTTGTAGTCCCCAAAAAGGGAAACAAACTTAGAATGTGTGTAGATTATAAGGACCTGAATAAAGCATGTCCAAAGGACTCTTTTCCTTTGCCTAACATCGATCGAATGATCGATGCCACGGTCGGCCACGAGATACTTACTTTTCTCGACGCCTATTCTGGGTACAACCAAATCCAGATGGACCCAGTAGACTAGGAAAAAACTTCCTTTACCACTAAGTATGGAACTTACTACTATAATGCATTGCCCTTCGGGCTAAAAAATGCGGGAGCTACATATCAACGCCTAGTTAACAAGATGTTCGAAGAATAGATAGGGAAATAAATGGAAGTTTACATTGACATTATGTTAGTTAAGTCTCTGCGTGCAAAGGACCATTTGACTCTTTTGCAGGAGACATTCGAAATCTTGAGGAAATACAACATGAAGCTTAACCCCAAAAAGTGTGCTTTCACGGTCGGCTCGGGCAAATTCCTCGGCGTCATGGTGTCAAATCGGGGAATCGAGATCAATCCCTATAAGATTAAGGACATCGACGACATCACCATCGTGGACAGTGTGAACGCCATTCAGAGGCTAATCGGACAGATAGCTGCCTTAGGGCGGTTCATTTCTAGGTCATCAGATCGGAGCCACAGGTTCTTTTCCTTGCTCAAAAAGAAAAATAATTTTACATGGACCCCGAAATGTCAGCAAGCATTGGAGGAATTGAAACGATACCTATCGAGCCCACCTTTGCTCCACACCCCAAAAGCAGATGAGAATATATACTTATACTTGGTATTGTCTGAGATAGCAGTAAGTGGTGTATTAGTTCGAGAAGAACAATGTACGCATTTTCCAGTTTACTACATAAGTCAAACCTTAGGGGATGCCGAAACTAGATATCCACACTTAGAAAAATTGGCACTTGCATTAATAAGCGCATCTAGAAAATTAAAGTCATATTTTCAGTGTCACCCCATATGTGTAATCACCACCTATCCCCTTCAAAATGTTTTGCACAAGCCCAAGCTATAGGACCGATTGGCCAAATGGGTTGTCGAACTTGGTGGGTATGATATCGAATATCAACCCCGAACAACCATTAAGTCTCAAATTTTGGCAGACTTCGTGGATGATTTTTATCCTCGTACTCGAAGTGGAAAAGGAACCTCTACTTAAATCGAGTATGTCATCGGGGGTAAGGACTCTCTTCACGGATGGAGCTTCGAATGTCAAAGGGTTCGGGCTCGGTATTTTTTTAAAACCTCCTACGGGCAATGCTATTAGACAATCAATTAAAACTGCCAAATTGACTAACAACGAGGCCGAGTATGAGGCTATGATTGCAGGTCTCGAACTAGCTAAGAGCTTGGGAGCTGAAGTCATCGAAGCTAAATGTGACTCCCTACTGGTAGTTAACCAGGTAAACGGAACCTTCGAAGTTTGAGAGGACAAGATGCAAAGGTACTTAGACAAATTGCAGGTCACCTTACACAGCTTCAAAGAGTGGACTCTATAGCATGTACCTCGAGAACAAAATACTTAGGTGATGCGCTTGCCAACTTAGGGTCATCGGTCGAAGAAGACGAGATCATCTCGGGGACCATCGTCCAACTCTCGATATCTGTAATCGAGGAAGGACATGCGGAAATTAACTCTACAAGTTTAACGTGGGATTGGAGAAACAAGTACATCGAATACTTGAAGAACGAGAAGTTACCATCGGATCCCAAAGAATCGAGGACCTTATGAACTAAATCCTCTTGATTCATATTAGACGAAGACGAAACGTTATACAGGAGGACGTTTGATGGTCCATTAGTAGTATGCTTGGGACCCGGAGATACTGACTACATTTTGCGAGAAATCCACGAAGGCATTTGTGGAAACCATTCTGGCGCCGAGTCACTAATTCGAAAGGTCATCAGAGCAGGATACTATTAGGATAGCATGGAAAAAGACTCCAAGGAGTCCGTTCGAAGATGCGACAAATGTCAAAGGCTTACACCAATGATTCACCAGCCCATTGAATAGCTTCATACGGTCATATCCCCATGTCTATTCAAGAAATAGGGAATGGACATCGTCGGTCCTCTACCATCGGCCCCAGGTAAAGCTAAATTCATATTATTTATGATTGACTATTTCTCTAAATGGGTTGAAGCACATTCCTTCAACAAAAGTTAGAGAAAAAGAAGTGATCAACTTCATATGGGATCACATCGCATGTCGGTTCGGGATACCGCAGAAATAGTATGCGATAATGGAAAGCAGTTCGTCGGCAGCAAAGTAACGAAATTCCTCGAAGACCACAAAATAAAGAGGATAATATCGACGCCATATCACCCTAGTGGAAACAGACAGGCCGAATCAACGGATAAGACTATCATCCAAAACTTGAAGAAAAGGCTAAACAAAGCCAAAGGGAAGTGGAGAGAAAAACTATCCGAGGTTCTATGGGCCTATCGGATGACATCGAAGTCCAGTACCGGAGCAACTCCGTTTTCCTTAGTATATGGATCTGAGGCCTTAATACCGGTCGAAGTCGGAGAGCCCAGTGCCAGGTTTCAAAATGCAACGGAGGAATAGAACCACGAGGCCATGAAAACTAGTCTTGAATTGTTGGATGAAAGACGAGAAGCGGCACTCGTTCGAATGGACGCACAAAAGCAACGAATCGAGAGCTATTACAATAGAAGAACCAATCTTCGACACTTCAAAGTTGGGGACTTAGTCTTAAGAAAAGTCACCATCAATAATCGAGTCCCTAATGAAGGGAAACTCGGTCCTAACTGAGAAGGACCCTATCAAATCCTCGACATAGTCGGGAAAGGATCTTACAAGCTTGGAACAATGAACGGTGAGCCATTGTCGAATAACTGGAACATATCACTCCTCAAGCGGTACTATTTCTAAGGTATGGCTTTCTCCTTTTTCATTTACTTAAATATTCGAAACTAACCTATTACAGGTACCCGATCCAAGAAATCGAGACCTCAGGTTTTAAAGTACGCATTGCACTCTTTTTCCCTTAAAACGATTTTTATCCGAAATGGGTTTTCCCGGTGAGGTTTTTAACGAGGCAACAACTATGTGCTACCTGAGGATAATTCAACTGTATCTAAGGATTCTTTGCAATCAACCTCGAACACTATGGGGCATCACCCTCATATGTTATGTATCAATGGGTCTCGATAGGAAGAATTTTGTAATGGGACAAACGGTCGAATGAACCGTATCCATATAGATTAGCCGATTCCCGACAACAAAACATGTATGCATGTATGAATAATACAAAGAAGCACTCTCTTTTCTCGAACATCTCATGTTTGAAGTAGAATTTCTATTATACGAAGTCATGCACTTACAATTTTGATCTATTGAACAAAACTAACACTTGTGAAAAATGGCTCAAGTGCCAAGTACAAGCATACCTCGAAAACTCGGGGACTACCTACTTGAGCTATCTAAGTTCGAAATTATAAGACCTTAAAGAGGCACCCATCGATATATAGGCTAAGGCCATCACACTCGGGGACTAACATTTCGAACAAGTTCGAAATATTATCGGGCAACAAGTCCAAGAGACATACCCGAAGGCTACAACCATATAAAAGACAACAATCATATAAAAGGCTACGGCCGAAATAATGCGGCTCGGAGACATCCGACTTCTGCCATAAACTAAAGGCCTTCAAATACTTTAAAAAACCGATTAATTAAGGCTACCCTCGGCAAAGCAAATAAAAAGGGCTTCGATAAAATCAGTCCTCGAATAATCTAAAGGCTTCAATAATATCAGCCTTCGAAAAAACCTCAAGAGGTATCAAAATATCTTAACACAAGCGAGTTAAGAAAAAATTGGGTTCCGACCGTTGAACCTTCAAAAAACCCAATGGGTACAAAAAACACATGCTAAGGCAGAAAGAAATTTTCACTAAGTCTTTTAGCTGAAAAGGGAAAATGATAGCCATTTTTAGGGGCCAAATTGATCTAGCCGAAAGAGCCCAAGGGCCGATATAAAGAGCCTAAGGATCAATATAAAAGAGACTAAGGGCTGTTCTAATAAGCCTAAGGGCCGGTCTAATAAGCCTAAGGGCCAATACTGTTAGAGCTCGAGACCTAGCTCTCACTCGGTTCGAACCCAAAGGTTCAGTTATTCCAAGCACAAATAAATGTTAACTACGGATTCACCTAAAGGGTATATCGGTGAGCTCGAAATACTTAACAACCCTATGATGGAAACCTAAGGATTCACTTAATCCTAAAACTCAAAGATTCATTCAAACCTGGTTATTAAAGATAACTTATCGGTCAATTGGATCGATCCACCCCCGAGATAAGATCTCGAATGAGTTTCGAACTCGGGGACTTGCTCTCGTAACTCGGGGACTTTCCCTCATAACTTGGGGACTTGCCCTCGTAACTCGGGGACTTTCCCTCGTAACTCGGGGACTTACCCTCATAAAAATGAAAAGCCTAAGGGTTTACATCGATCACGAGTTGGACTACAACAATAAAAATTTATTAACGAAGGCAAATAAACATACGAAGGCATAAAGGCATCAAAGAAAAGTTTTTCATTATTGAATATACTATACAAGGGGCCGGTTAGAGCCTTACAAAAGAAAAAAGAAAAATAAGCTACATCTAATTATGATCGGGGCTAGCCCCCTCAATACCAGCTTCTTCCCGAGTGGCTTCTCCGGGGGCGACTTATTTGGAAGCCTCATCCCCCCTCACCCTCGGACCCGCTAACAGAGCCTTCATCATCGGAGAGCAAGGTTGCAACCCCATCCTCCAAAGCTTTTGCCTTCTCGATATCAGCCGATAGGTAGAAACCACGAGCGTGCACCTCTTCGAGAGCCTCTCTCCGAGATTACTGCCTAGCATGAGCGAGAGAATATGATAATCAAATCTCAGCAGAAGCAGAGATCTCATGTGCTCGAAGATTGGCAGCCTCGGCATCAGCTCGATAAGAGGCCACAAGCGCCTCCGACTCATCTTTAGCTTTCGCAAGCTCGGCTTCAACCTCCTCGATCCTCCGGGCTCGAGCCAGACTTTCCTCCTTCACACCTTGGAGCTGGCGCTCACTTGAAGTTAATTGGGCTCGAAGTACATCCTTCTCCGAGGCAAGACGCTCCATGTGCTGTCTCCACCCTAGAGTTTCAGTCTCCTTCATCTTAGCCTCTTCTCGAAGTTGTAGCACCAGTTCACCCTTCTACTGAAACTGCAAAACCGAATGGTTCATCGCCAAATTTGAATTAAAATTTTACAAAGTTTTAAGAAATTGTGTTACCTTCTCGATGAGATCGGTCTGATCTTGATGAACTCTCGTAAGTTTAGTTCGAAAGGTCGCAATCTCCACCTTCTTTCGAACGTAAAGGAGCTTTAGGTCATCCCTCTACTTTACGAGCTTCCTGAGCTCGGCTTCACATCGGGTCAGCTCCGCCCGAGATTTGAAATATGCCTCTCGATTAAGCACTATAGCCTGCATGCGAAGAAAGGAGTTAGTCTTGAAAAGATACAAACTAGATGCGAGAATAAGTGAGAAGGAAAAATACTACTCATTTCAAGAAACACCGAGCTTCGTTGAAAATAAATGAAGCGTCTGGCTTGGGACCGTCCTCGATCCCGCGAAGCACTCTCAAAATATGCCGCTCCCTTCATGGGCCAGCTTCTCATCAGGGGTTATCAAAGCCCGAGCATCTCGAAATTTCCCTTCGAAAAATGAAGGAGCTGGCGGTGAATCATCTATATTTATTGCCCCAAGCGAATCGCTCGGGGCACTCTCCTCTCTTCGAAGGGCCTCAGAGCTGGACCCTTCGGGAGCATCCGTCGATCTTTCGACGCATCAAGGAGCGCTATTACTTCCCAATTGCTTGGGGACTCCGTTTGGATCTCCCCTGAGATCTCCCTAACCTAAGATTGAGCCGACTCATCTACCTCTGGCTCGGAAACCTCGGGAGTTGTAGTGCTTCCCCCCTCCGAAACTATCAACAAGCAATCCTCATCGCCTTGTTCTTCCTCATCCTCCTCCCGAAGTTTTTGAGCCACATCAGCAGGTAAGGCGGCAGGGTCGATCCTTGATTTTCCGGCCCTACTCTTCCTGGGCTTCGGGGTATCAGGGGACGAAGCCCTCTGTCTCTTCTTCTCTTCAGGTGGCTGTGGAACCCCCTCTTCTCCAAGCGGAGGTGTCGTGATTACATTCTCTCCAAGGCCTACATGTAAAGAAGACTAAGTTTTAAAAAAAAACAATGATATTCTTGCAGAAAGACATCAACACATGGATGGAAGGACTCACCATGGTTCTTAGATTCCCACCGACCCCTGGACAAATTTCGCCAGCAACTCTCAGAATGTGAAGAAGTGGAGTCTAGTTGGCGAACCCAAACTTCGAGATCCAGAATAGCACTGGAAACCAAGAAGAAGCTGCACCACAAAATGGAACTTAGATCGGGAAGAGAAATCAATCAAACAAGAAAACAAACACCATCGATGAAAATCGGACTTACGCTTCATATTCCATTCCTCGGGGAATGGCATCTTCTCGGCACAAATCAAATCGGAGGTCTTGATTCGGACGAACTGACCCATCCAACCCCGATCCTTGTCCTCATCTATGATTGAGAACAATGTTTTCGTAGCCTGGCGCTGGAGCTTTATTAAACCACCTCGGTAAAGCTGAGGAATGTACAACCTGATTAGATGGTCGAGGGTGAAAGGCATCCCCTCGACTTTGCTCGAAAAGAATCTGAGCAGGATCACGATGCACCAAAATGAAGGGTAGATCTGCCCCAGGGTCACCCCATATTGGCAACAAAAATCGAGTATGACCGGGTCCATGGGCCCCAATGTGAAAGGGTAAGTGTAAACACTCAAAAATCCTTTCACATGAGTGGTGATGTCCTCCTCAGGGGAAGGAATCACCACCTCTTTGTTGCTCCAATTGTAGTCCTTTTTCACTTGTTCGAGATCGCCTTCAGATATCGAGCAAATGTAACGGGACACATGCTCACACCAAACGGGTACTGAAGGGGGCCTGTCCATTTTAAACTCAGAAGTCAATTCACATGGCCCAAGAACGCACTCCTCAGCGCGCGGCTCCACTGGCGCCTTGTCACCGGCCAACTTCGAAGAGGAGGATCCTCCCTTCTGCGGCAACGTTTTAGAGGTTTTAGCCATTGGTATAAATGAAGAAATCAGAAGGTAAGTGTAAGGTTGGCGGAGATAGGAAGGAGGCAAGAAGAGTTTGGAAGTTGTGATATTTAATCAAAGCAAATGTGAAGTTTAAAGCAAATTAAAGTTTGAAATAAACTAAAGATTTGGTATTTATAGGTCTCAAATGACAGTTCAGTATCACTGGCGGACGACTGATGTCGGACACGCATTGATGATTTTTTGGGAATCGAACCGACGGGACGTTTCGGTCACATCCATCGCTTACGTCATGGAGATAACACCATGATCGAGGTAGCAAGGAATCGAGGCTCAAATATTTCTTATCATTTCATTAGAAGAAATGTGAGGACTATCTGTATACGGTTAAAATCGACCATACCCAATTTTACGGGCTCGGGGGTGTGCCTCGAGAGTGAGTCAGTATTGAAGTAAGTCCGGACTCGAAGAGAACGAATATTAAGGGATCGATATCGGGTTAAATCGATGCCTAAGTAACAGAATCACGAGATATCAGCAATCAACCACCAATCTCGGCGAGAACCTCGGAACTGACAGAACCATTAACGGTTATTGATATCAATTATGTATTTTTATTTCCAAAATTAGAGTTATAACTTATTTAGGATTCCTATACTATATAAAGAGGAACCATTTTCATTTGTAACACATCATTATCTCACACGAATTATCACTTATGCAACTACTGAGAAATACAAAGTACGCTGCTCTTTAACCCGCTCTTAACTCTTTACTGTTCATATTGTTCGTGTTGTTCATATTGTTCTTATTATTCTTGCGGAACTTAATAATCGATCTCGACATTATTCCAAGCCGAGGTTGATAATTCACGAACGACACTGGTTTGATCTATTACAATCATTTAATTCCTTTATTTATTTAGCTATTTATCAATTGGCATTGAATTAGATCGCGTAACCTTACAAGTTTAATTGTTACACGTATCTCGATGTAAATAATATTATATCTTTATTGTTAATATTTAGTTTAAGGGATCTTATGAATAACTGTTTATATTAATTCTTCTATACATTCTCTGGCAAAAGACAAGCTGATAATCGGCTTAATGTATGTATATTTTGATATATATTGCCTCACATTTTGCTCAAGTCTCGACGATTTTAGATGTTTAATATGATTCTTTGTGATAAATTTTGGTGTTTCTATATGTAGGAATCATTTGAATGCAATTTGAGACGAAAGGGTGCGAATTGGAGCGAAATCGGGACAAAAAGGTAAAAAGTGAAAATTTGAGGGCCACAGCCAGCGTGGGGCGCTGGCTGTGGCATAATTTACAGCAGCTAAAATATTTGAGCAGCTGCCCTGGACGCTCAAGACGGAAAGTGGCCTTTCTCGACTAGGACTCGGTTATTTCGACTCCTAGACGCCCTCAACTCATATAAAAGCGAACCTAAACCTATTTTGAAGAGTGAAATACATTTTTGAGAGGAAAATACAAGCACAAAGCCGTTGTGGAGGCAAAAATTCATCAAGTTGCATCTTTCTTCCACCAAAATTAGTAATTTTTATGTTTCTTTGTATGATTTGTTGTTTTGCTACCATTTCTATGTGGAGCTAAACTTACATTCTAGGGTTTTGATTCTTTCATGACTATTGTTATTCGAATATTGATTTTGATTTCTTGATTTATCGTATTGGTGTATTTATTCAATCTTGTGCATAATTATTTGATTTCTTGATCAACAATTGAATACTATCTACGAATCTAGAGTTGAACTCGAAAGTGAAAATTCTAGATTGCATATAGGATTGAGTAGACAATTTCTTGAACCTGGGCATCAGGGAATGGATTCGCGGTTAGGATAGACATATACCTAATTGCCTTGCTTGGTTGATTTACATGAATTATAAATGTGTTCTTGTTAGTTCTAATTCCATAGACATATAGGCGTTAGGTTAGCTTGAATAGGCGAGTAAGAACTCGAAAGATTATGATGAGCAACATTAATCTTGTCAACCAATAAACTAGATAAATTAATTAGTCAATTCAATTGAAGAATACAATATGATTGTTACATAGCCCATAACCCTAGATCGTTTTCATCGCATTGATAACATAAAAATTTGTTATCCTTTTGTTCAGAGTTCACTATTTATTTTTCTTTATTTTAATTAGATTAGAATAAAATACTTATAGGTTTAATTCTTGTTTAGATAGTTAGGATAGTCTAATTTTAATTAATAGTTAATCACAAGTCCTCGTGGGTTCGATATCCGACTTTTAGTCACTTTATTACTTGACGACCACGTATACTTGCGTGTGCGTTTGGCCGTAACATATTTTTGGCGCCGTTGCCGGGGACATAGAAATTAACTTATTTTCTAGATTAGACTTTTACTTTTATCTTCACAATTTTTTTTCCTTCTCTTTTTGTAAATATTTTATTTTTATAACTATTTGATTTTTTTCTTAGTGTGTTTCTAGTTCTTTTAGCATGACATCTGGGGATGAAATATATGGAGGTAAGGTTATTGATGAAGACTCTTGGTTGACGGAAGACTTATATGGCCCCTCTTTTGGGCTTGTCATGACCTGAACTCTTGGAAATCTGAATTTGAAAATGGGAGTAAGGGTTGGTATTGGGAAGAATATTCACGATTAAGGGAATATGAGGAGCGGCATTATCTTCTAACAAAATTGGTGAATGACTGGTCTAAGGAGAGAGTTGAACTTGCACAAGAAATTGACAGGTTTGGCTTGGTTGTGCGTAACTTAGATGCATATTTGAGTGCAAAGGTTGATGCGTGTAACACCCAACAATTTAATGATGAGTTATGTGAAGCTGAAAAAGATTTTCTACACCAAATTGAAGGAGCTAAAACGAGAATACCAATCATTAGACCATATTTTTCTTGAGGATGTCAATGTTGGCAACAATGTTATAGAGTCATATGAGGGAGTAGACGATGTTATATTTGAAGACTCTAGTGTATGTAAATATGAAGATATAAATAATAATACAATTTCAAAGTTGGGGCGTGTTGGTTCTCATTCTAAATATTTTTCAACATTGTGTTTGGATGATGACATGAAAATCGAGTCATTTGAGCCTTTGAAGGAGTCAATGGAAGAGGAACATGCTGCTTACATTCTTGGATTTGTCGTGCCAAAAAGCAAAAATTACATTCCTCATTTAAAGGCCGAGAAGTACATAGTGAAAAATTTATTGCTTGGCCTGATTTTCTTTGTAGCCTCACCACTGGAGCATAACAGAAAGCTTGAAGCCAAATTAGGGGTTCAATTCATAAGTTTGAGGTGGAAGCAAAAAGTGGTTCAAGTCGTGCCGCGACGTTAAATTAGGCGCTCGTTGGAGGAAACACAACTTTACTGCTTTCTTTTAATTTTGTTTAGTTTTTTTATTTTGCTATTTTTCTATTTTTTTTTAGTGTTGTTTTATTTGGTAGGATTATGAGCATAGGAAGCAAAGCCATTGAAAGAGTGCAAAAACGATCTAGACGGTGAGAACTAAGTGTGGGGTGCCCACACAAAGGACGATGCATGGGAGAAGTCTGAGTACCTCGTGAGCTGCTATTGCTTCGGACTTTGGCCTTTCAGGGAGTTTCTTGTTCACCCTTGTTATTTTTGTTTTATTTGTGCATTGGAGACATTGCACTCTTTTAAGTGTGGGATATGAGAATTCCTCTAGATAATTAGTAGTAGTATATTAGTAAAAATTTTAACTTCTTATTTTGATTTTAGCTTCTTATTTTTGTTTTTGTAGTTGTGTAGTAATTTAGTAGTAGTTTTAGTAGATTAATTTTTTATTCTTTTTTAAATGTGAAAAATCAGAAAAATCATAAGAAAAAAAAAGTGAAAAAAAACTGGGCTTTTCCGACGATGGATCTTCTAGACAATTTTCTTGAGGGACTAAAGTCCCATCAAAAACACAAAAAAATTAAAAAAAAATAGAAAAACACAAAAACATGTCTTTTAGCTTTCTTTAAGTAGTAATAATCCCCTGTAATTTTTTTTCTGCCTCGATTCTTTTTCATGGGATGTAGTTTGAACCGAGTAGTAGTATTTTTTTTTAAATTTTTAGAGTAGAATAGAATTTCGAGAATAAATGGAGGAAGAAAGATGAGATTCCTAGACGCCCTTGACTTGTTTAATAGTAGCATATTTAGGTTTTGGCATGTGTAGTATATTCCCTATGATTTGAAATTATTGATGATGCCTTGCTTACTTGGATAGCATATTTTGTGACGCCTATGTCTCATTTACTTGACTTGTGTTCACTTTGCGCTTAATGCTTAATATCTCGTGGCTTCATGAATACTTACATTAGTTTGAGAGTCGGAATGGATCTGTTCTTAGTGAGTCATGTGTCATGTGTGGTAAGGTTTTTGTGTAGTCTATGTATTGTGCTTGTGTATAGAACTTGCCCGGTATGTGAGTTGAAGCGAATTTTAGGTGATGCTCAGTTTGAAAAATGATTTTAGGCCTTCTTTGATCTTTTTGAGCTTATTGTGTACCATAAATAAAATTATCCCTAGTTACCTTTTGAGCTTATAGACTTTTATTTGGTACCCATATTACAAGCTTATACCCTTTTTATTCTTAATTGACATTGTTTTGATCCTTTTACCTCTTAAAGAACTTTAATTGTGAGATGAACGCTAAAAGAAGTAAGAAGGGACTAAGTGTGGGGTGGCTTTTGAGTGGAATCAATGAAAGGAAGAAAGGTGCATTTGTTTTGTAAAAGAATACACCACTAGTGGAAATTTCAAAAGAGAAAAAGAAAAAAAAAATTAAGATGAATAAATTGATATCTTGTTCTTGCTAGTGAAGTATAAATTAAAGTAGTGCTTAAAGAAAGAGGAAATATTGTTGGGGTGATTGTAATTGTGAAATTAAAGTGGATTGAAGAATTTGTTAAGTTATCATGTGATGTGTTAAAGAGCTTAGGAGGTTGAGTCACTATTCCTAAAATATATCATACTTGTTCCTTAGCCCACATTACAACCATGAAAAATTCTTAATTGACTTTAGATCGGGCGAGCTGCATTAGCAGAGATTTACATTAAGGGCAAGCCTATGGTACCAATTACATGCATGTAACTTCTTTTGTGAGAGTGAGCGATTTTCTTTGATATATGTGAGCATGAGATTCGAATGTGTGGATTGATTTTACTCTCTTTGATTTTGTTGTGAGGGCACATGGTTATACGAGGGATAGGTAACATTATTAGCTTTCTCTATGATATTGGGTGTTCAAGCCACGAGTACATAGTGACATTAAGTCGGTTTGTGAGGCTAGGATTGTTATGAGCATGTTGTCTTTGAATATTTTTGAAGTATGGCATAAGTTAAAGGGAAGTGTGTGGTGATTGTATATGCTAGAGTTTAATTATTTCTATCAACCATGGTCATTGGTGTAGAGTGCTAAAAGATAGAGTTATTTGTTGGTTGACTCGAGGACGAACAACGTTTAAGTGTGGAGTGTTGATAATCGGCTTAATGCATGCATATTTTGATATATATTGCCTCACATTTTGCTCATGTCTCGACAATTTGAGATGTTTAATATGATTATTTGTGCTAAATTTTGGTATTTCTATGTGCAGGAATCATTCGGATGCAATTTGGGACAAAAGGGTGCGAATTGGAGCGAAATCGGGACAAAAAGGCAAAAAGTGAAATTTGAGCAGCTAAAATATTTGAGCGAAAGGGCCAGCGCCCCACACTGCCCTGGACGCTCAAGACAGAAAGTGGCCTTTTTCGACTAGGACTCGGTTATTTCGACCCTTAGACGCCCTCAACTCATAGAAAAGCGAACCTAAACCTATTTTGAAGAGTGGAAGACGTTTTTGAGAGGAAAATACAAGCACATAGTCGTTGTGGAGGCCGGAATTCACCAAGTTGCATCTTTCTTCCACCAAACTTAGTAATTTTTATGTTTCTTTGTATGATTTGTTGTTTTTCTACCATTTCTATGTGGAGCTAAACTTTACGTTCTAGGGTTATGGTTCTTCCATGACTATTGTTATTCGAATTTTGATTTTGATTTCTTGATTTATCGTATTGGTTTATTTATTCAATTTTTTGCATAATTATTTGATTGCTTGATCACTAATTAAATATTATCTACGAATCTAGAGTTGAACTCGAAAGTGGGAATTCTAGATTGCATATAGGATTGAGTAGAGCAATTTCTTGAACCTGGGCATCGGGGAATGAATTCGCGGTTAGGATAGACATATATCTAATTGTCTTGCTTGGTTGATTTACAGGAATTGTAATTGTGTTCTTGTTAGTTCTAATTCCGTAGACATATAGGCGTTAGGTTAGCTTGAATAGGCGAGTAAGAACTCGAAAAATTCTTATGAGCAATATTGACCCTATCAATCAATAAACTAGATAAAATTTATTAATCAATTCAATTGAAGAATACAATATGATTGTTAGATAGCCCATAATATTAGATCGTTTTCATCACATTGATAACATAAAAATCTGCTATCCTTTTGTTCAGAGCATTTTCATCGCATTGATAACCTAAAAATCTATTATCCTTTTGTTCAGAGTTCACTATTTGTTTTTCTTTATTTTAATTAGATTATAATCAAATACTTATAGGTTTAATTCTTGTTTAGATAGTTAGGATAGTCTAATTTTAATTAATATTTAATCACAAATCTTTATGAGTTCGACATTCGACTTTTTGTTACTTTATTATTTGACGACTACATATACTTGCGTGTGCGTTTGACCGTAACACAAGCCTATGCCTAAATTGCAGAATAAATTTCATTTCTCGAACGTATATGATTTCAGCTTCTTCTGGTTAGTTTTGTGACTTTTGTCTAACCTTTTTCTTTTACTTTTTTCCTCAAATTGCAAAATAAACCTAATGAATATTCACTCAACTTTTTTTATTACACTAAAGTTATTAAATTATTTTTTGTATTAAAAAACATTCAATTTTACCTAAGTATCAGGAATGTTGGAAAACAATTAAATTACTTATTTATCATGAAAAATATTATTCAACTTTACCTAAGAATCATATAAAATCACTGTGAGAAAACAACGGAGATATTTTCTACTCATGATTAAATTTGAGTTAATTTTTTAATTACAAAAAGATGTAGTGACTTTTTTGTGATAACCTCGATTCGCAAGAGCAATAAAAATATACTATCCCGTTTACATTTTATGTGTATTAGTTTGACACGACACTAAATTTAAGTAAATAAGAAAGACATGTGAATTTTGTAGTTTTAAACTAAAGAAGCATATAATGGTACCAAATGTACATTGAATGATCTTAAACTACTATGAGGATATTGAAACTAAAAGAGTTACTAAATATAAAAAGTATATTTTTAAACGGACTAAAAAGGAGAGTATGACATATAGATTGAAACATAAGAGTATTTATTATCTGTCGTGGTTTCTAAAAATAGTTGTCTCAAAATTATTTGTCATTTTAGAAGTTCAAGACAAAATTAATTATTTTTTGTTCATTTCACCCTTAGTAGTAGTTGTTATTGAAGATGAAGATGGCATATAAATAGAATAAATATTCAATAAAGATAGATTATATCTTAAGACATAAATAACGGTAAATAGTCTGAATTATCTTCTAATCAATATTTCTTGAGGGTCATATAAAAGAGAAATATAACAAATAATTTGAGACGGTGAGAATATTAAATGTCAATTAACTAACTCTATTACCGTCAAAGATTGTGATGGATGGATAAAATCGTTTCACTCAAACCAGATAGGTCAAGTCCAAAAATTAAAAAAATTCTTAACAGGAAAGACTTTCCGCTATAATATGCCTTATCCAATATGAACTTGAATTAGTGGAACCCAATACGGATTATAACAACAAAAATAACCTATTAGATCTTCACTAAGACATCTGAGGAAAGAAGGAAACATGAAACGTGAAAGGAAGTAGGAGAAAATGAAACAAAAAGGTATTGTTAAGGATCAGATTTCAATATTTTTGTTTTTACTTTTGAAGTCTTGAACTCGTCCACATAAAGGAATTGAGTACTGAACATTTGTCCCCTTAAAGCAAGCGTTTTGTTGGAGCAAATGGAGTTGTCGGGGGATATAAGCATGTGAATCGTCAATTATTGTATTAGGGTACGTGATTGCAAAGAACTTAGGCCCCAATACCAAACATCATAGCAGCTAACATGCTTCCACGTACACCATTATTACTCATCACTTATCCTGTAAAAATAGGCCATGACTAACTTTTATTAATTTTTCTTTTATTAGATAAATGTGAACCAAGTCTTACCTTCACATTTTTCATTTGAGTAGATTAAACTTAAATATATTTGATACTGTATACGGTAAAAATCAGGCTCATCCGATTTTATTTGATTAATCGAGAGCAGGATAGGAGATCGAGGATCGGTCTCGTGTTGTATCAGACCGAGAAATGACAATGCGGTACCAAGCTCGGGATTCGAAGTACCAATCGAGATCGAGACTACCCAGGATCGAGGCCAAACAGAATAGACATCGAGCGCGATCGGAAAAAGCCTATTAACAGAAAGCCGAGATATTCGTGACCGGACAAAGATTGTGGCGAAAATCTCGGTACAAATCAAATTAAGGACGGTTATTTAGCCAATCAAGAGATTTTCTTCTGTATTTAAAATTATACCACAAGTAGAATTACTCTAATGTATAAAAGGGGTTCTAATCATTTGTAATCATCTAACTCTCACGTATCAAAGCAATAATATACATTTTTCTCTCTTAAGCTCTCATGTTCTTCAGTTCAGTTCATATTTCTTAATTAAACACTCTGCCGGTTCAAGGGCGATCTAGCTCGAGGGCCAAGTTGCATTTTATACTGGTTTGCTTATTTTACAATCTATTTCTAGCATTAATTATCATATTTATCAATTTGTGGTAGGTGAAACCACATATCCTTAAAACCACTTATAAGTTTAATTGTTATCCAATTTTAAGGTTAAACAATTTGGCACCCACCATGGGGCTAAGGATAATAGTGATTGCCTGGTACTAATCCTTATAACACACACTGCTTTACGCTTGTTCTCATAAGTTTTTTTGATTTTAGAATCAGCATGTCAAACTCTCAAATACACTACAAAAAAAACTGACTTTAGCGACGGACGAATTCCGTAGCTAAATAGTATATTTTTGTCGCTACACCTGTTTAGCGACGGAATAGCGACAGATTTGTGTTCGTCGCTACTTTGCTCGTAGCTAACCCTTTACTAACGAAAAAACTGAATCTGTAGCTAAGTTAGCGACGAATTAGCTACGATTCGGATCTGTTGCTACTCTTAGCGATACCACTTATCCGTCGCAAGTATCACCAATTTTGTCGCCAAATCAACAAGTCATTTCGTCGCCGGGTTTAATTGGCGATGAATATTTTTGTCGCTAGTCCGTCGCTAATATTATTAAAACATATTTGCCTTTCTTTTAGCGACGAAAATCTTTTGTCGCAAATCTGCCGCACCCTGTTATTCTATATTTGTTATAGCTACGAAGAAAATCCGTCCCAAATTATATTTTTCTTATTTTATTTAATAAAAAATATATTTGTTCAAGAATATATAAGATACTCTTAATAATAACTGAAATTCATAGAAATTAATATTCCACAAGATCCAAAATAGATACCAAAATGCAAATGTATAATTGAAGATCAAAACATTTACAATATTAAAAGTTCAAACAAAAATACTTAACTACTGAGAGATTGGAGAGTGAAGGTCATCATCAAAAAGCAATGCATGAATCTGTTAATACCAAACATCTACAATACCAAAATAAAGTTCAAATAAAAATTGTTAACTACTGAGAGACTGGAGAGTGAAGATCATCATCAGAAAACGATGCATGAACCTTGTTAATATTAGCAGGAGGAGGAGGAGCTGGAGGTGCCATAGTTGATGGGTGATCGGTATGATTATCTTGCACATGTGATGGTGAAGCTATCAATCCTCTAACTCGCTCAACCAACATAGGAAGCATGTGATCAGTCAGTACAGGAACCATATGATCAGTCAATGCAGGAATCAATCGCTTCACTAACTCATCCATATTCGCCATCGGTGCTGACAAAGGTACTGCTAATGAAGAAGCATCAGATCCAGAAGAGGCGCGAAGATTCGGCCCATAGAAATATTTTGCTTGAGATCCAAGACCATATATTCTTCTCTTCTTTTCCCCTCCCGCGACTTGATAAAAAGCTAAAGATTGATCAATATCAGATTGAGTTTGTGTGTGTAGCTGTAATATTTGCTGATATTTTTCCTGTAAATACAATAATAATTAGTGAAATTCATTAATGATGACAATGGACATTAGGGGAAAAGAAACGATAAAAACATAAATAAGTTAACTATTAAGTTGTTCATTCAAACAAAAGTTAGCAAAAATCATTTTTAGGACTGGAATAGGTGCTAAAAAGGTATTTCAAGTGGGACGTTAATGTCATATACAAAGTCAATAAAATTACAGGATTTTAGACTTACATGTACAAGTCGGGATCGCTCACTAACAAAAGATTTTTCATCATGACCATGCGTATGGACGTNACATTAGG
Source organism: Nicotiana knightiana (assembly GCA_005239525.1). Taxonomy (NCBI): domain Eukaryota; kingdom Viridiplantae; phylum Streptophyta; class Magnoliopsida; order Solanales; family Solanaceae; genus Nicotiana; species Nicotiana knightiana. The sequence continues at coordinate 44,564 of ML419063.1, read as the reverse complement.
GGAAAAGAAATGATAAAATCATAAATAAGTTAACTATTAAGTTGTTCATTCAAACAAAATTTAGCAAAAATCATTTTTAGGACTGAAATATGTGCTAAAAAGGTATTTCAAGTGGGACGGTAATGTCATATACAAAGTCAATAAAATTACAGGATTTTAGACTTACATGTACAAGTCGGGATCGCTCACTAACAAAAGATTTTTCATCATGACCATGCGTATGGACGTGCAAGTGTAGCTCACTTGGTGTTGGATCTCGACCTTTTTCAATAGCCTATACAAAAAAATAAAGAACTTAATTTTCTTTGATAGGTGCATCATTTTTCTCGCAAACAGTAGCAGTAAATGATGCTACTGTAAAATTTGAAATATGGGAACAACATACCAAGAGAGATACCACAGTCTTGCTCCAATGTACTACAGAGGAGCTGCAGTTGCTAATTATTTTTTGGTAAGAAATGGGAGTATAACATTAGAGATGATAATCTCTGAAAATCCATGAGAGAGTAAACTTATACTATTGTAGCAAAATATGCAGGCAAAGAAGACAACAACTAGAACTAACTGACAATGCATAATGCAACAAAACTTTCAATCGATAACTCTAATGTGTATTGAATTCACTAAAAACTTGGGTATCTCATGGTAAAGTAACTTTATCAATGATATACAGTAAGATTAACCAAAAGGACTTCGCAATCAAGGTATTGATCGATGACAAACAGTAAGATGTAGCCAAATCAAGTAACTTTCTCACATGATTCCAACTAACTATTCACTGTAATTACTTAATATTTCTATGAAAATGTTTGCTAGCATGTGAACTTGTTAACTTAGTTTCTCAATTCTTGCTATGAAAATGTTTGCTAGCATGTGATTATGTTATTTGCATACATCACAACAACAAACAACAAAAATCCTATGACTGCATTTTGTATTCGTGTTCTCTTTAAAACTGAACTATCACTCCACCCTCCAATTGTTAAAACTAAAGATACTAGCATTCTTTTGAAACTATGGCAATTTTTTCCCATAAACTATAATAATGCTCCCTAGTTCTTGAAAAATTTCTGCGCTGCAGGTTTAGTAAATTATTGCTACAACAAATCATAATATTTTTCGTGTCCTTTCCTCAACCAGATAAGGTCAATCTTACCACTCGTCTTTGCTAGAATCTTGTGAAGAAGGATGGCTAATTTCTAATAAATGCAATTACTACTAATGGTCAAAACAACTAACAAATACAATTACTACTAATTTCATTCAAGACAGGGAAGTCATGTGTCAGCTTTCAATTTGGGCATGCATTAACAAACTGAGTCTAAATGAATCCTTGTTTTCATGAGTTATATCAAGTAGTTCAGAGTTAGATAAACCGGAAAGATTTATTTCTTTCTACCAGAAAGCTTCCAATCTTGTGAAAATCTAAATTAACAGGACTTAATTCCAATATACAGAATAAAACTTAAAAGACAACACTTGAAGACAGAGTATACATTTAATATTTGTAAATGTATGTTCTATGTACCCACTAAGAGATAGATACAGAACCTGGAATTGATTCGTCAGCCATATTGTGATCGATGATGAAATCTAGTGCTAAGAGTGGGTGCTTTGGAAATATCAAATATCAAATATTAAAGCAAGTCTATCATAGAGCAACAAAACTTAGCAATTATTACTACTTACTAATAGTAAGTTGCTACTACTCTGTTCCACTCAGCGTATTAAGAAGCTGAAATATGTGTACTGAATTCTATTTATTACCCCTTATAAATAATATCTTACAAGTCTCTTGCGATGTTCCCCAATGGTGACAGAGCCGCCCGTGTGAGTCCCAATGGCGACGGCAGTCCCACCACAATGATTTTTTGCATTTATTTCTGATTTTTTGACACACTTAGGATCATTTCATAGTTCCATCCAATTGTCCCACACATCTTTTGGAACAAAATCTGGTTGACATATATCCTTCTCTTTTTTAATTTTGCACATAAAATCACCGTACCTTCTCACTGCCTTACTTCCCCATAGGCGTTTCACTTCTCTATCAATCAAAGAATCCGAATAGAATGCCTTCTGAAATAATTTTATAAAGTAGTAATATTAGTATACTATCTATAAAAGTTAATAGACTATCTAAAAATAGTTTGATGGAATGTCATACCTTGAATTCTCCAAAGTAAAAATCTTTTGTCTCTTTTGGGACACCTTTCCAATTGATTCTATTAGGAATCAAAGGAAAGTAATACATTTTCTTGTAAGGAACCAATTTCCTCTTACGAGAGCCGACACGGCGCTTATATCTCTCGTAGCCACAGAATTTACAAGATCTGAGGTCCTCATCCTCACCCCAATACAACATACATCCTGAATTACAACAATCAACCTTTTCAACGGGCAAACCCAAGCTACGCACTAGCTTCTTAGTTTGATAATAGTTATCAAGCACTATGTTATCTTTAGGTAAAGTCTCTTTAAACAATTGCATCATTTGGTCATAACCCCTCTGTGACAATGAATTCTCCTTTTTAATGTTTAACATCCTAGAAACTACTGCAAGTTGAGAGAGAGAAGAACCAAGATATAATTCTGCATCGGCAGTCTGTAGTAAATCAAAGAACTTCTGAGATTCAGGATTAGGATCCTCTTCCATTGAAGGTTCATAAGGATGAGATGACTCAGGTTTAACATTACCATCAGATTGCGAAGTCGAACCCTGGCTAATATTGGGCCCGGCTATGTCAAGAATCATTCTTCGGTATGGATTGTCATATCCAAATGTTGGTTGAGCACCGCCATTCAAATTACCACTAGAATACCACTCATTAGTAAGGCATATTTCCCCTTGATATATCCAAACAAAATAATTCTCAACAAATCCAAACTGCAAAAGGTGTAATCTAACGGTTTCAATATCCATGTATTTAATATTGTAACATTTTTTACAAGGACATCTAACATTGTCACCATTCATGCGATTTCTTTGAGAACATGAAAACTGGAGAAATTTATCCACACCGGATATGAAATAAGAATTAATACCCCCTCGTCCATCCAACCTCTCATACATCCAACCACGCTCTAGATTCTCCATTTTCCTATTTAATGTTGAAATTAAAAAGACAAGCATGTATTATTTTTTTGGTAAGTGATAACACAAAAATAAAGTAAAGAAAAGATATACTTAACCTTATCAATCACCCAGTACTGCCTTTTTATGCACGAAGGAAAGAAACTAAATACATGGCAGCAAAAAAACTCAAGTAGTTACTTTTATTTTATAACCCATATATTGTTAAAGAAAAAGAACATCACATATACATCATGAATCTAATGTAAGATTAAATAGATCACAAACATATCAAAATATCACAATTACATCCCTAGTAGTCACTATATATAAACAATTTCAAATACATCAGAAAGCTATAATCTATGTGAATATTTTTAGATAACTAAAAATTATCTCGCATCCCTAGCAGTCACTATATGTAAGAATAACCATTTGTGAAAAAGCTAAAATTCTGAATAATATTGACATTTCATTTTGAGAAAGCGCTAATAAGAACAAGAAAAGAAGGGGGAGAGAGAGAGAGAGAGCGCGACAATAAAATATATGTCAAAAAAAAAATTAAGATATATTTATAATTCAATAGAAATATTCTAATACCTTAACTAATGCATGAGGAATCTATGAGATTGTTTCGTTTCTTTTCCTGAAATGAAGCTGAACAAATATAATTTAGTCAGATGCATGCAAAAAAAAATACCACATTTTTTCTGCAATATGTAGAACCACAAAGGTACTAATTAATTTATCACAGAGATTATATTCCTGTTTCTAGCTAGTTTCAGAAGACAAAATCTACTAATGTTAAATTTATGATAAATCTAAAGCTCCTAGGGATATTCCTGGAGCTAGTGCTTTGGCGAGCAGGTGAATGCTACTAATGTTGCTTGACTGTTTGGGATGTCGATCAATCAATTACACTTAAAAAAAATTATGTTGAAGATGAGCAATTAGGAAACCATAGGAATATAGAAGCAAATGTGCAGGCTGGAAATCTGTTGCAACAGAAAAAAGATAAAACTGGACATGAAAGTGTTCAAGTTTCTGAACATTCCAGTAGCATTTCGGCTGGAAAGATTGGTGCATCTACAACTAGCTTGAATGCCTATAAATTGAGCAACAATGAGGAGAAACACATGGAGGAAAGATGGACTACAGTAACTTGCAAAAAGACTGTTGCAAATAAAAAAATAATTGGTCTAGATAAGATGTTAGCAATCCTACGTTAAGAAAAGATTTTGTTCCATGTTGTTCTCATGATATGCTTTTTTATTGTTTTCAAGTAAATACAATTCTTAGTAGGAAAAAGTATGAATAAAAGACAAAAAAAAATGATCAGTGATTACTGGGTGTAACAACAATAACAATTAAGCATAAATCTCAACTTGTTTGGTATGATAGTATCCCTTGCTTCTAAGGTGTTAGTTCTTAGCTTCTATTTGTGTGACTTCCTCTCATTTTAGCTTCTATTTGTGTTACTTCCAACCTCTGTCTTATATGATCATTTTAATCTTATTTAGTTTTGTATAAACGTATACCCATCTTAACATCTGCATTTTTTTAAATATTAGGATCAGGTAAAGATCTTAACATCTGCATTTCTACCTAATATTCATTTTTGTTTAACGTTACCGTTCCACAACTGTTTTAACTTTTATAGAAGTTACCTTTTACTTTGTTGGGTATCTTCCTATTTCATACAGTCCTCAATTTGAACCATTCTATTCTAGTTTTATGTACATCATCTTTACCTATTTCTAGAACACTAAGTTTATCTGAATTGTCAGCATATAGGCATCGGAATTCCATCCATTCTCATTTAACCTTTGTTCTTCTTATGGGTCTAAAATTATTGTTCACATATTACGTCTTACTTCTACTTAATCAAGAGAATATTGTTTATCCTACTCATAAATCAAATTACAAAATTGATAGACCCATCAGCGTGTCATTTATTTTCAGCTTGAATCATGTAATATTTCTTGTTTCATGAAATAATGTAATTCATTTAACTGAATATTTTGGAATTCCAGCATGTTTAGATAAAGATATAAATCTATATAGGTGATACTAGTTGGAAATACCCGTGTAGGTCTTGTATATACTAGTAAAAGTAGAGAGAAATTCTAATATATACTTTCTCTATTTCAATTTATGTGAACCCATTTGACTGGGTGTTATCAATCCTACGTTAAGAGAAGGACAAGAAACTCCTTACATGAAAAGTGCTCAAGTTAAGAACTGGTTACTGGGTAGATGCTGGAACTGGTTGATGTCAAAGCACAACAAAATAACGTGAAAGTTCAGCAACAACGTAGAGTTTTTCAGCACTTCACCTTGAAGAAATTGGAAACCACGCAGATCTCAAAACACCTAAATTCGATTTTAATAACAAAATATCACCAAAATTTGTATTAATCAAGAGTTCAACATAAAAGAAACCCCCAAATCAAAACTGGTACATATTCACTGTTTGTTCTTACCTTTTACAATCAAAAGGAAGTATTTAAACAACAAATACCTAGACTTTTAGGTGCAGCTAAGCATAAATCATTTACTTTCTACTCCAAGATTTCATTTCCATCTTAAAGTTTTTACCTTATAACTTGGTATGCAAAGAAATGGCAAATCTTTTTTTTTTTCCTTTTTCCTCTTCTTTTCCATAATCTATGCAACTTTAATATCACTATCTGTTAAACCAAAAATTATTCCATAAGTATATTCAAAAGGAACCCAAATCAAGCCCCCTTTTAAAAAAATTAAAAGCATGAAGAGAAATATTTATAATATCCCAAAAGAGAAACATCAAATAAAATCCAACTACAACAAGAAAAATACTACAAGAAGACAAGAACAAAAAAGGAAATTACTTTACAAAAACAACAAACTTATACAGTTATAAAATCAAAATTCTTCAAAATAAGAAATAAACTAAAAAAGGTTCGATTTTTTACAGAAATCTCAACCCAAAAAGGGAAAAGAAAGAAATGAAAAAACAGGAATCTACTTTACAAAAAACAAACAAGTCTAAACTAGTCAAAACCTTCAAAATTAGAAATGAAACTACAAAAAGACTCCAAATTAACACAAAAAATGCAACCCAACAAAAGAAAAATTCACAAAAACAAAAACAAACAAGTATTAAACTAAAAAACCTTCAAAATGAGAAAGAAAACTACAAAAAGATTCAATTTTTAAGACAAAAAATACAACCCGCCAAAAGAAATCAAGAAAGCTGAACACTCAGTGATCTGTGAAGAAAATTATAGGATTACTGAAAGTAAGCACAAATCAAGAGGGGGTTCTACTTTGGTGTTTTGTTGGGGGAGGAGGGATGGGGTTGAAGAAAGGAAGAAAAGTAAGAGAAGAGGAAGATGCAGTGGAGACTATGAGTCCACATGCACAAAAGCTTGATTTATCTTACATCTACCAAAGCCTCAAAAACTTTAATGTAGAAAATATTTTAATAAAAAGGCAGAGACAAACCAGTATTTTAGAAAAGATTTGATGTAGCAACGCATCTGGAAAAATTAATGGATGATTAGAGGATAAGAAGGAGAATAAGAGGCAAAGGGACTGGTTTCTTAGTGTCTTCTTCTGTGAGAAAGAAAGACGTTAATTTTTAGGAAGGGGGAAACCAGAACACTTATTTTGCCCTAACCTTTACCCCCTAAATCTAGCGACGAAAAACTTCCGTAGCAACAAGGGTAAAGATACTCTCATTAATGTAAAATATTAGCTACATACACATTTCGTCGCTAAATCCGTCGCTAAATGCAATAAATTTTGTCACCAAAAATTTCCTCGCTTATTTTGTTGCTAAAATGAGGGCGCCAATTTTGGCGACGGAATTTTCCTTTTGTCACTAATTTATCGCTAGATTATACACTAATTATTTTATTTACCTTTTTTGCGATGAAGCTCTATTTCCGTAGTTAATTCGTTGCTAAGTAGCGACAGAAACATATTTGTCGCAAAAATTCGTCGCTAAATCGAGTTTTTTTTGTAGTGATAGTACCCAGACACGCCGACAATGGCATTGGTTTTCATGGGGAAACCGATAATATAGTCGCCCCAGGGATCGAAGTACCTCAAGCTAGCCTCGAGGGAGTACCGGTTGCAGACCACATCAACGTCAGTTCCCATGTCGCCCTAAATGCGAATCTCGGCGTCGACCTCGTAAATAGCATCCATAGAGACGTTCGACCAGCTGGTCAAGATACACAGGCTGACGAAGATAGCGGAGTCAGCCTTCGATTAATATTTGAAATGTTGCATGCCCAACAAGCTGCCATAGCGAAACTCCAAAATCAGAATAGCGCACCGAGTAGGGCTGAACCTGAGCCGTCACTGGAAGTTATTCACATGGCCGAACTAATATCGGAGAGGTCAAACATGAACGAATCAAGGACTGACCCCGCCATTATGAAAATGCTCGAATAGCTCACAAAGCGAATTGAATCAGGGGAGAAGAATATTGAGGCAAATGACAAAAGGTAGAAACGTATAACTCTCGAGTTGATCAAATTCTAGGGGCACCACCGATTCTGAAGGGTTTGGATTCGAAGAAGTTCGCGCAAAATCCTTCCCCCCCAAGTGCAGCTCCTAATCCCATCGCAAAGAAATTCCGCATGCCAGAAATTCCCAAGTATAATGGAACCACTGACCTTAATGAGCATGTCACTTCTTACACAAACGCAATAAAGGGGAACAATTTAGAGGACGATGAGAATGAGTCCGTTCTCCTCAAGAAGTTCGAAGAAACTTTATCGAAGGGGTCGATAATATGGTATCATAATTTGCCTGCCAACTCCATTGATTCCTTTGCCATGCTCGTAGATTCCTTCGTCAAAGCACACACCGGATCCATAAAGGTCGAGAGTAGGAAATCGGACCTCTTCAAAGTGAAACGGAAAGACAACGAAATGCTTAAAGAGTTCGTATTTCGGTTTCAGATGGAACGTATGGACCTACCACCGGCCGCAGATGATTGGGTCATCTAAGCTTTTACTCAAGGGCTGAACGTACGAATTTAATCGAATATCCAGCAGTGACCTGGGCCGATGTGCATAGTCGGTACGAGTCAAAAATCAGGTCGAGGATGATCAATTAGGAAATCCTTCCGGTTCCTTTTATCCAAACATGCTCGTCAGCAGAATTTAAAGAGACATCGACAGAGAACCACGATCGAACATAGATCGATATCAACCATACAGTGGAGATCGGAGAAACAACGATCCTGGACGCACCCCCGTCCGAAGTGATCGAGGACAGAGTTCCCGAAGGCTCATGAGTAAGAGTGGTTTCGGTTGAAATGTCAAGCCCACAGAAGCACCACGACTATCAGAATACAATTTCAACGTTGATGCATCAACTATTGTATCGGTCATTGGACGGATCAAAGATACCATGTGGCCTCGACCCCTACAGACCGATCTGGCCCAGAGAAATCATAATCAAATGTGAAAATACCATGGTACTCATGGTCATAGAACAAAGGACTGCAGACAGCTGAGGGAGGAGGTGGCTCATTTGTTTAATGAGGGTCATCTTCGAGAATTCTTGAGCGACCAAGCTAAGAACCACTTTAGAGGCAGGGATGCAAACAATAAGAACCACAACACATGATCTACATGATCGTTTGTGGGGTCGACATTCCATAGGGACCCGTATTCAATCACACTAAGGTGTCGATCACGAGGGAAAAGCGAACTTGAGACTATGTGCTGGAAGGGATCTTGTCTTTCAATAATGAGGATGCAGAGGGGATCTCACAACCCCACAACGGTGCACTGGTAATATCTGTTCTTATGAATAAAATTGAAGTTAAACGTGTTTTGATTGATCTAGGTAGCTCGTCCAACATTATTCGATCGAGGGTCGTGGAGTAGCTCGACATACAGGATCGAATTGTGCCTGCAAATCGGGTTCTTAAAGATTTTAACATGGCGAGTGAAACTACCAAAGGTGAAATTATCTTGCAAGTGAATGTAGTCGGGACCGTCCAAGAAACAAAGTTCCATGTGATCGAGGGTGACATGAGGTACAACGCCCTGCTCAGAAGGCCTTGGATCCATAACATGAGGGCAGTACCTTCGACCCTTCACCAAGTTCTAAAGTTCCCGACACCGGAGGGAGTAAAAATGGTGTACGGGGAGCAACCTGTTGCCAAGGAGATATTTGCAGTCGACGAAGTGATACCGGCATCGACACTTTCATCAGCAAAGGGATCAGAGTCGAAGGGGAAGTAGGAGGCCAAATAGCAACCACATATGTCGGCCTCGACCCAATTGCAGGAGCAAGGGATCAACGAGGATGATGACTACTGGATCCCTCGATCCTTCATAATCCCTGACGACTCCGACGTCACCAAGATAATGGTCGAAGATCTGGAACAAGTCACGTTAGTCGACCACAAGCCCGAACGAAAGGTATACCTGGGCACGGGGCTAACCCCCGAGCTTAGGAACAAACTTATTCATTTCCTTAAAGCTAACATAGATTGCCTTGCCTGGTTCCATCTCGATATGACAGGGATCCCACCAGAAATCACTACCCATCGAGTAAGCCTGGACCCGAAGTTCCATCCAGTAAAGCAAAAAAAAGGCCACAATCCGAGGTCAAAGCATGCATTCATCAAGGACGAGGTAATGAAACTTTTCAAAATAGGATCCATTCAGGAAGTAAAATATCCTGAATGGTTAGCAAACGTAGTGGTAGTCCCTAAGAAGGGAAATAAACTTAGAATGTGCGTAGATTATAAAGACTTAAACCAGACATGCCCTAAGGATTCTTTTCCTTTGCCGAATATCAATCGTATGATCAATGCCACGACCGACCACGAAATTATCAGTTTTCTCGATGCCTACTCCAGGTACAACCAAATACAGATGAACACGGAGGATCAGGAAAGATTTCGTTTATCACTAAATACGGCACCTATTGTTAAAACGTAATGTCATTCACACTAAAAAATGTTGGTGCAACTTATCAACTCCTAGTAAATCAAATGTTCAAGAACACATAGGAAAATCAATGAAAGTTTATATTGATGACATGTTAGTTAAGTCTCTGTGAGCAGAGGACCATTTGAAACATTTGCAGGAGACCTTCGATATACAAAGAAAGTACAACATGAAGCTCAACCAAGAGAAGTGTGCGTTTGGGGTCGGCTCGGGCAAGTTCCTCGGCTTCATGGTATCAAATCGAGGAATCAAGATCAAACCCGATAAAATCAAAGACATCGAGGATATCATAGTCGTAGATAATGTCAAGGTCATACAAAGGTTAACATGGCGCATAACCTCCCTAGGACGATTCATTTTGAGGTCCTCATATAGGAGTCACCGATTCTTCTCAGTACTTAAGAAGAAGACTAGCTTTGCATGGAATCCGGAATGCCAACATGCCTTGGAGGAACTAAATGATACCTATTGAGCCCGCCACTACTTTACACCCCAAAAGCGGACGAGTAACTCTACTTGTACTTGGCAGTCTCGGAAATAGCGGTAAGTGGAGTCCTAGTTCGAGAAAAATAAGGTACGCAATTCCCTGTTTATTATGTTAGTCGGACCTTAGGTGAGGCCGAAACCAGATATCCACACTTAGAAAAATTAGCGTTTGCTTTAATAAGCGCCTCTAGGAATTAAAAATTGTATTTTCAATGTCATCCAATATATGTTGTAACTACCTATCCCATTCACAATATTTCGCACAAACCCAAACTTTTGGGTCGATTGGACAAATGGGCCGTCGAGATCAGTGGGTACAATATCGAGTATCGACTCCGAACGACCATAAAGTCTCAAATCTTGGCATACTTCATGATCAACTTCACACCTGACCTCATACCCGATGTTGAAAGAGAACCGTTATTAAAATCAGGTACATTATTGGGGGGGGTGGACCCTCTTAAGAGATGGAGCTTCGAACACGAAGGGGTCCAGGATGGGTATCGTTCTAAAACCACCCATGGGTAATATTATTAGACAATCTATCAGGACTTCGAAATTAACTAACAATGAGGCCGAGTACGAGGCCATGATTGCAAGTCTCGAGTTGGCTAAAAGCTTGGGAGCAGAAATTATTGAGGCCAAATATGATTCCCTCCTCGTGGTAAATCAAGTCAACATGACTTTAAAAGTCCGAGAAGATCGAATGCAGAGGTACTTGGATAAGCTACAGGTAACTTTACATCGATTTAAAGAGTGGACCTTACAACATGCACCTCGAGAACAGAACAGCGAGTCTGAAGCCCTCGCAAACTTAGGGTCATCGGGCTGAAAATGATGAACTTAACTCAGGGATTGTCGTACAACTCTGAAGATCAGTGATCGAAGAAGGCCAAGCCGAAATAAACTCTACAAGTCTGACCTGATATTGGAGAAACAAGTACATAGAATACCTAAAGAACGGGAAGCTCCCATAGGATCCAAAAGGGTCGAGAACGATTCACTTTGTCCGAGAACGAACGCTGTTTAGGACGATGTTCGATGGACCATTGGCAATATGTTTGTGATCAGGAGATACTGACTACGTCCTATGGGAGATTCACGAAGGCACTTGTGGAAACCATTCTGGTGCCGAATTATTGGTTCACAAAGTTATCAGAGCAGGGTACTACTGGATCGATATGGAAAAGGATACAAAGGAGTTCATTCGAAAGTGAGACAAATGCCAAAGGTATGCACCAATGATTCACCAGCTCGGGGAACAGCTCCACTCGATCTTATCCCTTTGGCTGTTCATGAAATGGGGAATGGACATCGTCGACCCTCTTCCGTCGACCCCAGGTAAAGCTCATTTTATTTTATTTATGAGTGATTATTTTTCTAAGTGGGTTGAAGCGCAGGCTTTCGAGAAAGTCAGAGAAAAAGAAGTCATAGACTTCATTTGGGACCGCATTATATGTTGATTCGGGATTCCTGCCGAGATCGTGTGTGATAATGGAAAGAAATTCATCGGTAGAAAGGTAACTAAATTTCTCGAAGATCACAATATCAAAAGAATTTTATCGACACCTTATCACGCCAACAGAAATGGACAAGCTGAATCGACCAACAAACCCATTATTTCAAATCTTAAGAAAAGGTTGTTCGACGCCAAAGAAAAATGGAGAGAGATACTGCCCGAGGTTCTTTGGGCATACCGCACAACGTCGAAGTCCAATATGGGAGCAACACCGTTCTCGTTAGTCTATGGAGCCGAAGCTCTTATCCTGGTCGAGGTCGAGGAACCTAGCCTCAGGTTCCAATATGCAACAGAAGAAATCAAATCACGAGACCATAAATATGAGCCTAGAATTGTTGGTCGAAAGCCGTAAAGCCGCCCTAGTTCGATTAGCCGCACAAAAATAGCGGATCGAAAGGTAGTACAGTCGAAGAGCCAATCTTCGACACTTTAAAATCGGGGACTTGGTGCTAAGAAATGTCACCTCCAACACCCGAAATCCAAATGAAGGAAAACTGGGTCCAAACTGGGAGGGACTGTATCAGGTCCTAGACATCATCGGAAAAGGATCCAACAAACTCAGCACGATGAACTGCGAATAGTTACCGAATAATTGGAATGTATCGCTTCTAAAATGATACTACCGCTAAGGTACGACCCTTTCATTTTCATTTATATTTTAAACTAACCATTGCAAGTGATGGGTGTTCGATCAGGAACGGTGATGGATTTTTCAACACGAAGTCTTTAGGTCTGAAAACACGCGTTGCACTTTTTTTCCCTTAGACCGATTTTGTCTCAAATGGGTTTTCCGGTGAGGTTTTTAATGAGGCAACCATTGATCGTGCAAACTTAGACAATTCAACAGTATCTGAGGCTTCTTTACAATCGACCTCGAATACTGGGGGGCATTCCCTCATATATCAACTTTGTTGCAAGGAAATTATTTCGTGACAGTGGGGTCTCGATAGGTAAATTTTGTAAGGGCCTAACGGTCGAATGAACCGTGCCCATATAGGTTGCTCGAGACCTGACACCAAACATGTACGCATGTATAATCTTTTATTAAGAGAAGTATTTTCCTTGCCGATATCTCATGTCTTAGAAAAATTTTCTATTTCATACTCTCGATCTATTGTGTAAACAGGCTTAAGGGCCGATCGTAACTGGAGTTCGAACAATTACCCCCACTCTCGGGGACTGCCGTCTGAAAAATAGACGAGATCAAATTATTAAAACTTCCAGATCATGAGACCTTAAAAGCAACCCTCGATTTTTATAGGCTACGGCTACGGCCACCCCACTCGGGGACTGACACTCCGGGCAAGCTCGAAGTGAAATGGGAAAATAAGCCCAAGAGGAAAGTCCCAAATTAAAAAGACTACAACCAAATCAACACGATTCATAGATGTTTAATAAAATAGGCCTTCGAATATTTTCATAAGCCGGTTAAAAAGGCTACCCTCGGCAAAATTATAAAGGGCTTCGATAATATTAAGCCTTGAAAGCTATAATGATTACAAAACTGTTCGAACTCTCGAACAATTTCTTATTTCATATTAAGGCATTACAGATTTTACAAATACAAGTGATAACTTTCAAGTCGAAAAGGGGAGAAAGCCATAAACATTCTTTTTACAAAGGCCATATCGGCCTAATACAAAAGCCTAAGGGCTATTTTCTTGCTTTGAGTTTGAGAGATCGTCCTCACTAAAATAAAACCTAAGGGTTACCCTACTTCGAGTCCGAGCAAGCACTCACTCAATCGTAAAAACTATACTAGTTCGATTTCGGTCGAATTGCCAAAACCTCGAACCTATGAATACGATTTCATAAGGCATAAATGAAGCAAAAAATTTTATTAGGCAGAAATGAAGTGAAATTTCACAAGACAAGACAGAAAGGAAAAAAGATCTTTATATATATCAAAAAGTTATTTACAAGGGCAACGTGGCCCGATCAGAATTCTAGACAAAAAATCCAAAAAGAAAGATACAGATCCTAAGTGCCTAGTCTTCTCCGGGAGCAGAATCTTCACCCTCGGGGTCTTCTCCACTCTCGGACCCCATCGTGCTCCCAGAATCATCATGATCAGGAGAGGAAAACTCTATGGCTTCAGCCTCAAGTTCTTTTGCATTTTCGATCTCGATAGTGAGATCGAAGCCACAAGCGTGGATCTCTTCGAGAGTCTCTCTTCGAGACTGGCACTTGGCATACTCGGCAACCCAATGTGCTCGAACCTGAGCAACTTCAGCAACTTCCTTTGCTCGAGCTTGAGCGGCTTCAGTGGCGGATCAGTAGTTGGCCATAATTGCCTTAGCATCGGCCTTGGTCGTCTCATCCTCAGATTTGGCCACTGCAAGTTCTGTGACCAGCTTCTCTCGATCGGAGGTTGCTGAACCCAACCGAAATTGGAACTCCTCGGTTTTCTTGGCTTGCACTAAGTTCTTGTCTTTCATGCTTTGGAGTTGTCTCTCAGCCGAGGTTAGTTGAGCTCGAACAATCTCTTTTTCTGAGGCAAGACGGTCCATGCTTTTCTTCCATTTTATGGTCTCCGCCTTCACCGCATCCACTTCCTCATGAAGTTGCCCAATTATATTGAGCTTCTGGACCTTTGGGATCAAACTGTTAGCTGTCACGCCCGAATTGATGTCATAAACTTCTAAGGTTCTTATTACCTGCTCGACCAGGTCACTTCGTTCTTTCTGAGCCGCAACTAGCTCAGCCCGAAGGCCCTTTGCCTCCTCTTCTCTTTGCTCACAGAGAAGTTTGAGGGCGTCTTTTTTCTCAGTGAGCCCTCAGTTTTCAGCCTCATATCGACTCAGGTCCCCTCGAGATAGAAAGAAAGTTTCGTGATGAAGTACCAAGACCTACAAAAATAGAAAAGAAAGAATTAGACAAGAAGACTAAAAACTCAATTATGAAAATGGATGCTGACGAAGGGAGTAAGGACTTACCCAGTTCAGATCTTGTTGGGCCTCGTTAAAAAGATAAGGCGCTCCCACCTCGTCCATCAGATCTTGGTCTTCCTCCGTGACCAGACTCCGAAGGTAACCAACCACCACTACGGGGGCGGTAAAACTTCGTGCATCCTCCGGAACCGAGATGATGATTGTTCGTTTGCACCCGGGATCGGCACTAGGAGCCGGGAACTGGCTGATCAATCTGAAACTCGAGGAAGTTTCGCCCGAGATCTTCCTCGGTACCTCCAAGTCGCTCAAGCCAGCGGAATCATCAACCCCAACAAAATAACCACGGAAAGGGTCCTCCCCTCCATGGTCTCCTTCTACGTAAAGAGTCTTCACGGCCCGAGCCTCCCGAATCATTTCCTCGGAGAATGAAGGAAACGATGGGGAGCCTCCGATCTCTATTTCCCCAAGTGGATCTCTTGGGGCATTCTCTCTGTCTCAAGGAATCTCGAGCTCAGCCGTCACAACAACATCCACAACCTCCTCAGAGTCCTTCTCACCTCGAAGTGAGGTACCTTCGGCCTTAGCCAGCTCGGGGGCTTCGGCTGAATCTTCTCCCGATACCCCGTCAGCTCAGGGTAGAATGTTTCCAGCTCCTACCGACTCAGTGGCCTTCTGAGCCTCTGAATTTGCCCGTGTAAGGGCCACTAGCACGAAATCGTCTTCTCTTTCTTCTTATTCTTCCTCCACCCTTAGAAGTTGGGTTGACTCCACATATAAGGGAATGACACTCTGCTTAGGCTTACGAGCCGCTCTCTTTTTAGGCTCTTGCCCCTCGGAGGTCGAGGTCCTTTTCCTCTTGCTCTCCTTTGCCGACTTCGGGATAGGGAGTGAGGCTTCTTCATGAGCAGACGAGGGGACTCATGGTTGCATCTTTCCCAAGACCTGCAAAAAAGGGAAACCGAGTAAGCTCAGAAAGACGTTTTAATAAATCATCAAATACAAGAACGAGACTTACCATGATTTTTAGCCTCCCACCAGCCCTTTGATAGGTCGCGCCATGCGCTCTCGGCATAGTCGATGTCGAGACCAGGCTCCTAACCTAGTTCTCGACGTGGAGGATCGGACCCGACATCCAAGCAGCAGCTACATCGGGAAAAAATACCGATAAGAAAAAATGAAGAAGTAAAAATGACAAACAGAAACAAAAAGATGGAGTCATACTTACATTTCATATTCCATCTCTCGGGAAACGACATGCTCTCAGCCGGAATCAGGTTCGTGGTCTTCACTCGGACGAATTGGCCCATCCAACCTCAATCTTTATCCTCGTCAATACTCAAGATTAGTGTCTTGGTGGCTCGGCGTTGGAGATTTATTAGCCCGCCTTGATAAAGTCGAGGGTTATACAACCTTATTAGATGATAGAGGGTGAAAGGGAGCCCTTCGATTTTGGTCGCAAAGAAATGGAGCAGTATTACAATCCTCCAAAAGGAGGGGTGAATTTGACCAAGGGTCACCTGATACTTCTTGCAGAAGTCTATGATGACCGGATCAAGGGGACCCAACGTGAAAGGGTAGGTGTAAACACTCAAGAACCCTTTCACGTAGGTCGTGATCGCCTCTTCAGGGGCCGGTATCACAACCTCTTTGTTTCCCCAGTTGTAGTCCTTTTTCACTTGTTCGAGGAAGCTTTTTGATATCAAGAATATGTGTCTCGATACCGGTTCGCATCAACTGGGTACCGACGAGGTTTTCTCGATTTTAAAGTCAGTACTGATGACACCCCCAACCCCGGGAACACACTCCTTAGGGAGTGGCTCCGCCATTGTTTTCTCGTCGCCTAACCGAGATGAGGAGGCAGTTCCTTTTTTGGAACAGTCTTTGACGTCTTCGCCATTTGTTTTTTAAGGGCAAAGAAGAATGGATATGGTAATATTTGGTGTTTTAGAAGGGATCAACAATGAAACTCAAAGACATGAAGATGAGAAACTTGAAGAATGCAAAGAATTTTGAAGATTATAATAGAAAAGATTGAAAGTAAAGTTTGAATAATTGGAAAAGGAGCCTATTTATTGGTTTCACGGTGACAGTTCAAAGCTGGTAGTGGCCGACCATAGACTGACGCACGTTAAATGCCTGAGGGACTGTACCGACGGGACGTTTCAGTCACTTGTGTAGCTTCCGTCACATTAATGATGTCATGACAAATCGGGGTAAAGTTCGGAGACTCAATTCTTTTCTTGTCATTACACTCCAAAAAACAAGGGGACTATCTGTATACGGTCAAAACCAGATTCACCTGATTTTGTCTGATTTATCTGATTAATCAAAACCTTAGCTCCTTCTCTTAATTGTTTACAACTTTGTCATAGTTCGCTTTTAGTTTAATTAATTTTGTTTAGTTATAGGTAGAAGAAACATCAACAATTGTTATTCATAATCTTTGGGAAGTTGAGTACGAAGAATTAAGTGAGTCTGACACCAGTAATTGATAGGTTAATTCCTTGTGGGATTCGACTCTGGGCTAAATACTCAGATTATATTTACAACGTCCGCTTAGTCCTTTTTATAAGGCATAGTTGGGCGTGATCAGTGGATAATATCACTAACGGGCTGGGCTGTTACAATATGAATATCCATATTATCTGCCGGTTAACTCATTTTTTATCTGTATGAAATATGAGTCGAGTCGGATAATTTATTCATTTTTGCATTACCCATTTTAGACTTGTTACATATCCGACTTGACCCGCTCGTTTGCTACCCCACATGTATATGAAGAGATTTGAATAGTGATCTAAATAGCTTCAGACGTTCATAACAAATATTTACCTTTGAATGAATTGATCTTAGTTTTTATTTTCTTTTGTGAGCCAATAATTGACTAATAAAAAACTAGTTTAGGCTCAAACAAGTGTTAATTACTACTATATACTTGCCCCTTTTCGATCTACTATCATTAGTTTACTTACGTCTCCATAGCAATATCACATTTTCGGTGCATTAACGTTATAGAGGCTTGAAAATTTTATTAGTTGTTTTAAACCAATGTTTATTGAACTTTTTCATATAGCAGCTAATATTTACCACGAAAAGTTAAATTTGAATCTTCAGATAACATGACTAGACTGTGCCTCAATCTTCAATACTATATATATTTAACGAGCACTAATTGGCACAACATTAAATATCTCAACTTGCTATCTAATGAAAATAAAAGCATGAAAAAGGAATAAAAAAAGATATAAAGAATAACAACCTTGACATAAGCCAAGGGTATGATTTCATCAAGAAAGTAAACATCCTTATCCTTAATCTTTTTAATTTTCTTTACAAGAAAATAAAAACCTAAAAACTGATGTTGATGCTTCTGACTTTGGCAGTCATGCTCAATTAACTATCTTAATTAAGTACTCCATTTGGATAAGAGCTTGTCTTGTGGTGCACCATCCAGAAAGAGGGTGGCAGGTTGGCAAGGAAATGTGTGCTATTTATAAACATTACAAGTCACTTAGTCTTCGTCAATCTATTATTAGGCCATCTCCACCTCCATTTTCTCCTCCAAATTAAAGTAAACTTTAAAATAGAGTAAAATTATTTTAATCATTACTTTATTTTTTACTTCAAAAAAGAATAATTCATTTTATATTTTTCTCTCTCTTCAATATTATATTATTATCTTTTATTTAAATTTTATTTTCTTATTTCTATTAAAGAAATTCTATCTTTTTTTCTTTTTTACATATTCATCACATATAATTTAATATAAAGTTATTTTATACCATAAATTTTTAAATAATATAATTTGTAAGCAAATATTATAGATTTATATATATTAACGGATAATTCAAATAAAAGTGAAGTCATTGAGATACAAGATAATTAAATACATATCACATTATGTTAAAATTCGGATTAAATATTACATAAATATTCAACTTCCACCTCAAGTAAAATCGATGTGGATTATATTGTTGATCCGACTCGTTGTGATTTTTTGCGACAAGAAGAACAACGATAATGTATAAAGAAGTCAACAATTTCCACAGTCACAACCACAACAATCTCCGACACCATTCACTCAATACTATAATGATTTTGGTGTATATGAAAACTACATAGGACCCTACTAAGTTATTATGTTATTTACCGTAGTTTTAATTTTTATATATTTTAATTTAATGTATTTTTACTTTTCATGCATTTTCATTTAATATATTTTCAATTTTCACTTTTCAATTTAGCAACATCTAATTTTATATTTTTACCATTCATTTTTTTTTAGATGATTATATATTATAATTTATAATAATATTAACTTATAATTTTACATAAAAATAATAAATGCACGAAAATTAATTTATTAAAATTATACGCCAAAATTAAGATGTAAAATTAATATTATAAAGATATTACATAAACATAATTAGGTATATATAAAGATATAAATTAAAAAAGTTAAATAATAAAATTAATAATAAAGTAAGGATAAATAGTAATGAAGAGATGAATAAAGTCACTCAAAATTTGAAGTAATACTATGCATCTCCTATTTTGGGGGCAAAAATAAAAAAAGCATAAGCCATATTTTGACAAAAAAAGTCTGCATTTTGGATAAATGGGGAAGGATTGGAAATAACCTTATTGGACGCTGAGAAGTAAAAGTCAATAAGAAATAAAAACAATTAAAAAATAATAAAACGCTCAGATCAGTTGTGGTCCATTGATGAATTGGAACAGAAATGACGAAAGATAGTGTTTGAATGACGGACAAAATTTATGTGTTGGTAGAAGACAATAAGTACTACAACAACAATAACAACATACTCATTATAATCTCATATAATGAGATTTGGGGAAGATAGTGTGTACGCAGATTTTACCTCACCTTGTGGAGGTAGAGAGGTTGTTTCCAATAGACCCTCGGCTCAGGAAAGTATAGGTACCACAATAATAACAAGAAAACAAGAAGGGACAACATCGAGAAATCATGTAAAAGCGGTATACATAACAAGATAATAAGATGATCGAAACACAAAGACGACAGATATTCAAAGTAACCTAACACCAACCAAATGCGAAAGTACATACTTACACTACCGGTATGAATAATCTAGACTACCTAACCTAATCCTCGATTTTCACACCTTCCTATCAAGGGACATGTCCTCGGTCAGTTGTAGTTTGCCATGTCATGCCTAATTACCTCACCCCAACTCTTTTTCGGCCTACCTCTATCTCTCCTAAGGCTCTCCAATGTCAACTGATGCTCTAAACGTCAATACCACACAAGAGGGCAGGTGATTTGTGTAATGTCCAATTTTCGTGTGCACTAGTTATAGAAAGACCAAGTTCTTCTATGTGTTCCAAGCTCTATTGTTCACGAAATAATAAATACAGAAAATAAATAACACAGAGATTTTTACGTGGAAAATACCTGGCTCAAAGGTAAAAAATCACGATCTACTTCCCAGTAGAATTTTCCCAAACTCTTTTACTAAATCAATGAGCTAAACAGCATTTACAAAAACTCTTTTGTAAACCTAGGATTACCTATCTTTGTGGCAAACTAGCCTCTAGCTATTTGCGACAAACTCCAATTTAGCTATAACTTGAAAACACACAGTACATATTACAGACGCTTCTAGATAAAACTGAAAGGTACAAGTTGAAATCACCTACTACAAGTAACTAGACTAAAAGATAACAGTTGGAACTGGTTCTTCTATCTGGTTCAAGTAGCTTCAGAGTCGCACACTTAAATCTCACACGAACTGCTTGAAAATTTTGCCTTGCTAATTTTACTCTCAATTCTTGCTTAACTTCTGCTTTTGTGCGTACCTGTAAAATAAGAACAATCTGCAATATATAGGATTAGTAGACGGGAGATTTACTGGAGTTCTAATGCTACTCTTCCTTGGTGGAAGAGTTCTAGTTAATCTCAACTCCTCAAATCCTTCATTATCTTTGATTATGTTCTTGCTGAATAAGGATTCCTTCTCCTTATCATTTTGCAATCTTTTCGATCATTAGATATCTCTTTATTTTTCAGATTTTGTTTATCTCCTGCATGTGCACCTCACGTGCCTTAACTATGCATGTGTTTATGTCTCCAGTGATGGACTTGGTTCATCTTTGAGTTCCTTTGTCAATCTTCAAAACCATTCAATTTCTTGGGCCAGCAAATTCCCCTTTTTTGATGATGTCAAACTCTGTGCTTAGGACTGTAACCAACTTAATCCAACATTAACACATTTTAGAGTATTGAGCATTTATCATAAAAGAACCAGGTTCATTAGGTTATAAATATCACATGTTCAGAATAGCACATAACCATTTCCCCCCCTTTTGGCATCCTCGAAAAGTTGCAAATTTTAGAAAGTCCTAGATATTTAAGAATTACTCATGGCCACTGGGGCAACTGCAAGTGCAATCATGGATTAATCATCAATAGTAAACCAAGAATGCAAACTATCAAAGAAAATGAAACAATATTAAGAGCAAAAACAATAAAATTCATTGATAGAAGCATTGTTCAACCACAATCCACAAGAAGAAATAAAAACAGTTAAAACCATGAGCAAAAAAAATAAGAAAAATCCCTAATCTGGGTCACTGAAGGTCGAAGACAGGCTGGACTACTAAGGTTGGGAAGGGGTGGAGGCTGGGTTTTTGGCTTGGAGAAGATATAGCATATCCTTAATAATCCCCTCATTTTTCTCCTTTTCTTTGGCAAGCTCAGTTCTGAGAGTATCCTCTCATATTCAAGCTCTGCCAGGCGGTTCTTCAGCCTAAGTATTTCTGCATCCTTAGCCCCACCCTCCTGCACAAGTGCTCTGACTTTGCTGTTCACAGGTGTCTTCTTGGATGAACCAGGTCCGTTGTCAGGAACATTGACAACATAGTCACAGGCCAGAAGAGTATTTTTGCCAAAGTGATCCTTGACTGTGTCCATTTCTTCCTTCTTCAAAGGCACCTTGTAGTGAGCAAGTACAATTGTGAGGATGAAGCCATAAGGAATGACACGAGCCTTGGAACCGTTTACCACCCTGTCTAGCAGCTGAATAATGAAGTAAGGCCATTTGATCTACTTTCCATTGTCCAGGCACTCCATGAGAACTAAGTCCATGTAGTTGGCTATGTGTCTTCTTTCCTGCCTTGGCAGTACACACTTGTTAATGAACTCAAACACCACCTTGTGAGGGGGCTTCATCTCACTCTTGTAGACAGCCCTTGGTTCAACCTCTTCTTTATTGTCACAGAACCTTCTGGTGATTTGCAGAGCAGTAGGACGAGCATCTAAGCTGGGCCATTTCTGCCTGGTGTAATCATCATAGCCTTCAGACGGAATCCCAAGCACTTCTCCCAATTCTATGGCATCAAAGGAAATTTTGGTCCCCTTTACTTGGATAGGGACGTCCTTGATTACAACATTGGCCATGAACTCGACTATCTCACTTATGGCCAGCCTCCCATCCAACTGAAGAACCATGACCTTCCAGCCCAACACCTCCTGCTTATCCATAAGATAGACCATTCCAGATTCCTCCAAATCTTTCAGCAATCTCCCTTTCAGAACGGTCAGCTTCCCAAACTTAGTCAAATTGTCCTGCTCTCCAGCAGACTCATCTTCTTCTTTAACACTCCAATCCTCATATTCATCAATTTGAACTTTCTTTGATTTTACTGTAGACCTGATTCTCTTTGCTACAGTTGAGGGTGCAGCAGACACAGATGCAGACTTCTTTGAAGAAGTTTTGGATTTCTTTGGTCTGGGGGTCTGAACCTCAACTTCTGCCATGTGATCATCTTGATGGACTAGGTCCATCTCCTCAATATCAACAGCCTCTACAGGCTCAACAATTTTCTCCTTTCCCTTCTCAGCTCTCTTTCTCTTACTTTCCTTCAAAGCTTTTTGTAACTCCTCCTCACTCTGCCTAAGTTCACTTCTTTTAGTTATTCCTCTTGGAAGAGGAGTTTCAGAACCAGCAGATGGAATGACTTTTCTCTTCTTACTTGCTCCTGCAGCTTCAGACTTCTTAGCATTTGGAGTCCTTTTCTTCTTTGGTTTATAACTCTCTCCTAACTTCTTCATAAGATCTGCTAAGGTCTCCTCAATAGATGAACCAGGTTCATATGTAGATTTTCCTAGATTTACTAATCTCTCAGTCACTTCTCTTGATTCACTTCCCCCTGACTTCTTGGCTCCCTCTTCTATTACTACTGTTTCGGTACCACAAATAGACAATCTAGTAGTTTCTTCCCCTATTCCCCTCGCTTCACACCGACCTCCCTCTCTCTCTATTTCTTTCCCAAATTTATTTTTACCACCTTTTCGTATTACTTCTAGCAACTTCACATCTATCACAGACCCAACCAAAATAAACCTGTTTTCTAAATTCTCCCCTATTTCAGACACATTCTCCTAAGTGATCTTAGGTACAGATGATACCTTTTCATAATGAGATGATCATGTTGCTTGCTCGGTAGCTGATTTGAATGAATCACTTGAATTGTCTAATTCTGGAGCCTGATTAGCTTGTAGTTTGGCATTCAATTTTCTGGCGAGAGAACCTGTAGCCACCGTTTTTCTGGCAAGCATTTTAACCCTTTTTTCTGGGTTCTGAACTAGGGCAAGGTTGAGGAATAGTGAGACTAGGTTGAGAGGGAGTAGGACTTGGTGGTGGAGGTGTTGAAGAAGTTAAAGATGGAGTAACAGGTGGTGGAGTACCAGGGTTGTCCGAAGGGTTAGTCATTTTTGATTGAAGATGGAAGAAGAAGATTTTGAGTTGAAAAAGAAAATATAATTAGAATCAAGGTTTTGGAGTAGAGAGATGAAAGGGTTTCGACGGTTATGGCTTAGTGAATGATGACTTAGAGAAGTGATGATGATGGGGTTCTAAAGGGGATGGGTAATTAATATATAACGGGAGTATTTTGGATTCAAGAAGAAGTCTAATCACTTCTGTAAGTGTCAGTTAGAGATGACGGCTACGGCTACCCTATTTTCTAGGCTTTTAATTTGATGGGATTCTAAGAGGTGACAGAACTGGTTCAAAATTAGAATAAAGACTAGATTTTGAAAAGATTTTGTTTTAGGTAGAGTTCTGCTCATGATTAGCTATTAATATTTCAAAATGTGTATGGTGGAGAACACATACCTCGCCTTTTAGATGATCCAGCATTGATGAACCAGGTTGATCATGTAAGAAACCTCTTGATCAAGCCTCAACTTTCAACAATAGAGAAAACATCATTAGTAACAAATGAGTCATTTCAAAACATGGCAAGAGAGTATGATATTTACATCATGAGACTGAACAACGATTAATCTGATTATTTACACAAATTTCAGAATTTCTAGCCAATATTTTTTTTTTTTCATTTTTTCCTTTTTTTTCCATGTACATTATGAACTGGTTCAATTAGGTGATCTTAATCATCCCTAACTCTAACCTGTTCCTTTCAAAATGCTTTCTATTTAGTGCTTTTGTAAAGATGTCAGCAATCTGTTTATCAGTAGCACAAAATTCAATAGAGATCAATCATTTCTTATAATTATCCCTTAAAAATGATGTCTAACATCTATGTGCTTTGTCCTTTTATGGTGAACTAGGTTCTTTGTCATACTTATAGCACATGTGTTATTACAAAAGATAGGGATGCACCAACATCAATTCCAAAATCTATCAATTGTTGTTTAATCCACAGTAGTTGAGCACAACATGAGGCTGCAACCATATACTCAGCCTCAGCAGTAGACAGAGACACATAATTTTGCTTTTTAGTGACCCAAGACACATGAGCCCAGAAAATGTGCCATACCTGAGGTGCTCTTTCTATCCACTAGAAAACCTGCATAGTCAGCATCAGCATATCCCACAAGATTGAAGTTACTACCTTTTGGATACCAAAGGAAGAGATCATTGGTGCCTTTTAGGTATCTCAATATTCTCTTCACAACAGTTAAGTGGGATTCCTTTGGATTAGCCTTAAATCTTGCACAAAGTCCTACGCTGAAAACAATGTCAGGTCTGCTGGCTGTAAGATACAACAATGAACCAATCATTCCCCTATACATCTTTTGATCAACAGATGAACCGGGTTCATCTACATCTAGTTTTGTGGTTGTTGCAATAGGAGTGTCAAATTTTTTGGAATCTTCCATTTTAAACCTTTTAAGCAACTCTTTCACATACTTTTGCTGATGGATCATAGTTCCATTTAAATTTTATTTAATTTGCAAGCCTAAAAAGAAATTAAGATCACCCATCATGCTCAAATCAAATTCACTCCCCATTAGTTTAGAAAATTATTTACTTAGTTTTTCAGTAGTTGCTCCAAAGATTATGTCATCTACATATGTCTGAACTACCAAGAGATCTTTACCTTTTTCCTTTAAGAATAAAGTACTAACGATTTTACCTCTCTTGTAGTCATGTTCAAGCAAGAATTTTGATAACCTTTCATACCATGCTCTGGGAGCTTGCTTGAGTCCATACAGTGTTTTGTCAAGTTTGTACACATGATCAAGATTCTCCTTGTTCTCAAACCCTGAAGGTTGCTTGACGAACACTTATTCCTTTAGATAGCCATTTAGGAAGGCACTCCTGACATCCATCTGATGAAGGGTGAATTCCATGTAAATAGCAAAGGCTATAAGGAGTCTTATTGCTTCCAGCCTTGCCGCTGGAGCAAAGGTTTCATCATAGTATATGCCTTCCTCCTGACTGTATCTTTGAACCACCAATCTTGCCTTGTTTCTTGTAACTGTTCCATCTTCATCGAGTTTGTTTCTGAAGACCCATTTTGTGCCAATTACTGATCTATCCAAGGGTCTTGGTACCATATGACAAACTTGACTTCTTTCAAATTGGTTGAGTTAATCTTGCATTGAATTCACCTAGTCTGCATCCTGCAAAGACTCAACAACATTTTTAGGTTCAATAAGAGATAAGAAAGCATCAAAAGCACGCAGATTCTTCAAAGAGGATATGGTTTTGATTCCAGAGGTTGGATCGGTGATAATGTTCTCAATAGGGTGAGAACTTTGATATATGTATGGTTTCACAACCAACTGGTTACTCCTTGAAGTTCCTTCAGTGCCTTGTTGCTGTGGAACAGGATCAGGTACAGGTTCCAATGAGGTTTGGAAATTAATTTGTTCAGTGCCCCCTGTCATGTTGCCAGGGAGGGATGAACCTGTTCCTTCCTCCAGTGTTGCTCCAGTTTGGATTGAGTTTCTGACCAGCCCAATTTCTTCATCCTCTTGTTCCTGTCTCTATGAAAGAATGTTAGTTTAATCAAAAACTACATGCACACTTTCTTCAACACACATAGTTATTTTGTTATAGACTTTATAAGCCTTACTATGTGGAGAATATCCCAAGAATAATCCCTCATCACTTCTGGGATCAAACTTACCTAGGGAGTCTTTACCATTATTATGCACAAAGCACTTGCAACCAAAAGCCCTAAGGTGGAATATATTGGGCTTTCTCCCTTTAAGTAAATCATAAGGAGTCTTCTCTACAAGTGGTCTAGTCATGCACCTATTTATGATATAGCATGCAATATTAATAGCTTCTGCCCAGAAGCTATGGGGTAGTTTACTAGAAAGAAGCATAGTCCTAGCCATATCTTCAAATGTCCTATTCCTTCTTTCAACCACTCCATTTTGTTGTGGAGTTCTAGGGGCGAATTTTTTTTTGATCTATGCCATGCGCATCACAAAATTCAGCAAATTTAGCATTTTCAAATTCAGTGCCATGATCAAATCTAATTGATGCAAGTTGATTTCCTAATTGTTTTTGAATTTTTTAACAAAGGAAGTAAACATGTCGAATGCCTCATCTTTAGATATTAGAAACAATTTCCAAGTAAATCTAGAATAGTCATCAACAAGCACCATAACATATCTCTTACCACCTCTGCTCAAGGTTCTCATAGGACCACAAAGATCCATATGGACCAGTTCCATCGATCTGGTGGTACTTACCACTTTCTTGCTTTTCAAAGAGGATCTTACCTGCTTCCCCCTTGCACAAGCCTCACAGACTTTGTCTTCCTTGAACTTAATGTTAGGCAGACCTATCACTACGTCCTTGGAGACTAGTTTGTTGAGTTGAC
Source organism: Nicotiana knightiana (assembly GCA_005239525.1). Taxonomy (NCBI): domain Eukaryota; kingdom Viridiplantae; phylum Streptophyta; class Magnoliopsida; order Solanales; family Solanaceae; genus Nicotiana; species Nicotiana knightiana. The sequence continues at coordinate 17,501 of ML419063.1, read as the reverse complement.
TCAGACTTGCATGTCTAAGTCTCTTATGCCAAAGGAGGGGATCACTGTCCAGCACACTTAAGCATGTTAATTTATTTTCTGAAAAGTATGGACAAATCTATGATGTATATATTGCTCACTCTTTTTCCCTGCAAAACAATCTTGTCAGTGATAAGATTTATTACAAAACATATTGTATAGGTGAATGTTACCAAGTTACCTCTGTCACACAGTTGTGACACACTGATTAGGCTATATTTCAAGCCATCTATTAGGTAAACATTCTCAATGGAATGAGTGTTATCCTTACCTACCTTACCAACCCCAATGATTTCACTTTTCTTTCCATTTCCAAATGAGTCATTTCCTCCTTTGAGGTCCTCAAGTGAAAGGAATTGGTCCTTGTTACCAGTCATGTGCTTTGACCAGCCACTATCCATGTACCATATTTGGCTACTTCCTTTCACTCGAACCTACAAAAGAAAATCATGGGTTAGTCTTAGGAAACCAAACTAGTTTGGTCCGTTTCTATAAGAAAAAGGATGAATTAAATTCTTTTTAGCCCAATTTGGTAACCAATTCTTCCCTCGAACAAAATTTTTATTCTTTTGACTGGCCTGCTCTTTTGCATTGCATTCACTTTTGTAGTGACCAGTCTTACCACAGTGGGTACAGATTTTGTTCTCAGGAAGGGTGAGGTACTTGCTTTTAGGATCCCATTTAGGCAGCTGACTCCCAAAGCCAAGTCCTCTCCTATTGCTACTATGATGTTCATGTAGCCATGTCAAAGCATCAGAGGATCTGTTCCATTTACAAGTTCTGTCTAGTTCATGCTTGACCTTACCAAGTTCCTCCTTCATCACTCTTATTTTTTCATCCTTCATATACAACTCATCTTTTAGTTTTCCTATATTTTCTTCTAAGGTGAGTTGAGACTTGTCAGCTATCTTTTTACTGGTTCCTAGTTTCAGTTTTAGATTTTCAGATTTTAACTCTAGGACATTTGTTCCAAGTGGATGAACCTGGTTCTTCAGAGCAGTATTTTCACTCACAGACTCACTTACTCTGAGTTTCAGGTTTTTACACTTTTCTTTTAACATTACACACTCCTTAGACAATAGTTCCTTTTCTTTATTAATTACTTCAGAATCATCAATAAAGTCAAGCAATAATTCAAAGAGTTTCTCTTTGGATAAGAACTTAATATTGTCTTTGAGATGGAATATACTTACCTCAGATTCCTCATGAGATTCCTCATCTGATTCACCAATTGCCACAAGTACTTGTTCATCTCCATCTTCATCATATGATTCTTCATCTGAACTTTCTCCCCAAGCAACAACTATAGCCTTTGTTGATATTTTGTTCTTCTTGGGATGAACCTGTTCCTTCTTCCGGTTCCTTCGTTCAAACCTTTCCCTTTTCCATTCAACTTCCCCCAGAGGGCAGTTCTTAATGTGATGATCAGTTTTCTCACATTTGTAGCAGCCCTCATTTGTGAATTTTTCTGGTGCCCTTGCCTTGTTGTAATTTTCACCTCTTGGGGTGCCTTTTCTTCTCATAGATAATTTTTGAAGTCCTTGGAGATCATAGCCGTTTCATCTTCCTCCAGTTCTTCTCCCTCAGTGATTCTTAGTGCCAGACTTGTTTCCTTCTTGGGAGCATCCATCTTCATTGTCTATCTTCTAAGTTCATAGGCACTGTTTCCAATTAGCTCATCCAGTTTGAGAGTTGCAATATTCTTGGGTTCCTGAATTGCAGTGATCTTACTCTCCCAAGAGATTAACATAACCCTTGTCAAAATTTTCTCAACCTTGTCTTCCTCAAGAAGAGTCCTTCTAAGAGATTTCAGTTCATTAGTCAACGTGGTGATGGACCTGGTTCATCTTTGAGTTTCTTTGTCAATCTTTAGAACCATTCAATTTCTTGGGCCAACATCAACCTCTCACACCTCCTTACCGGGGCGTCTGTGCTTCTCCTCCTTACATGACAAATCATCTAAGGCGTGCTTCCCGCATCTTATCCTCATTAGGGGCCACACCCACCTTGTCTCGAATAACTTAATTCCTAATCCTATCTAACCTTGTGTGCCCGCACATCCATCTCAACATCCTCTTCTCTACAACCTTCATCTTCTGGACGTGGGAGCTCTTGACTTTCCAATACTCAACCATACAACATAGCTGGTCTGACCACCGCTCTATAAAACATACCTTTTTAAGTTTTGGTGGTACCTATTTGTCACACAAAACACCGGAAGCAAGTCTCCATTTCATCCATCCCGCCCGGTGTGTGACATCTTCATCAATCTCCCCATCCCTGTATAATAGACTCAAAGTACTTAAAATTTCTCCTCCTTAAATGACTTGTGAATCTAGCCTCACATCCCCTTCAACTTCTTGAGTAACACCACTAAACTTACCCTCCAAATATTCTATCTTAGTTCTGCTCAACTTAAAACCTTCCAACTCCATGTAAATAAAAATTACTTATATAATTACTTGACCCTTGCAAAACACGATGAATAATTTGAAGACACTACATCTATAAAAAGAGTTAAAAGAGCAATCGCAATTATAAAATATACTTATAAGTACGGATTTGTTCTAAAAAGTAATAATAGAGGTTAAGGACTCAAAGGTGCCACATCATGACAGGCTCAGAACATAATCAGATAGGTCCACTCTTCAATTGTTTTATATTTGTTTCATGGTGATTATTATAATTAGACCAATGTTAAAACACGTGGGTTTCTTCTAATGGATATGCTTATTTTCTTCTCTCACAAGCTCTTTCCTGTTTGACCAACGCAAATCTGAAAGCATGTGGCCCGTTGCAGGGGTTGCGTAATTAACTAAGTACTATGTGGCCCGTGAGAATGTTTTTTTAGAAAATATTTTCTAGAAAATGGATGCTTTTTATCCATTATTTTTCCTTGTTTGGTTGGTCTTTTTAGTGTTTGGTTAGAGAGTAGAAATATTATTTAGAAAAATATTTTCTTACGTTACTCTCCTCACCACCTTCCGCCAATCCTCATGTTTTCTGAGCTCTCCCCCCCCAAATACCCGTCGTTTCCACAAACCCAAAAGAACTATTGTTTTGTTTTTTTACGTAAAAATAATGTTGAAATTTGTGCTTCATAACTAAGAAAGAAAAGAACATAAAAAGAAAAAGCATAAGAAAGAAAGAAAAAACACATGAGCAGATGAAGAATTAGAACTTAGTAGTATAGACTAAATAGTTGGAAACTTTAGAATCTATATAGTAGTAAACTTACATTTTGAATGAGTTGAGTGTAATTACAAATACGATCAAATTGATTCTTCAATCTCCTGCTTTCACTTGCTTCACTATTCATGAATCCATTACACCTTTAAAAAAATACACATAAAAAAGGATAATGTAGAAGTTAAAAGGGTTAACATTTGAAAAGTAGTATCAGTAGTGGAACATTAATTATCTTGTATCTCTTATGATATTATTAATATATTATCACTCTTTTTATTGATCATACTGACCATAGGCATCTGATAATCCTGTAGGTTGTAGTAGCTCTTTTTGATGAGTTAAACACTTGTACTCAATCGTAAAACTATTTTTTCTCTCTTCATATAAAAGAAATTTAGGATCTTAGGCCGAACATATTATGAGCAAAGAAAGTCTGCATCTTGGTTCGATTTATGGCCGTCGTGGTTGTCTTTTGTTCATTATTGGTCTAATTAGACCTCTAAAGTTGAAAAAAAAATGTTAAGACTTCTAAAACCTTCTTAGTTACGTGAAAAATAAAAGTAGGAAAAAGAACTAAAAAATGAAAAGAAAAGAAAAGCAAAGCTAGAGGAAAGGACACCTGAAAGTGGAGCGGAGAGCCGTATACGATATACACCTTTATTTTTTGATATTGTTTATATTTAATCTTCGTTATATCATTCAAACTACTCTTACCATTATAGCTAAATTTACCCCTACCATCGGTAAAGAATCTCCCAATTATTTTAAATACATCACTTATTCTACTTCTTTATTTACTATTTTCGAAATAATTGGCATTTATCTGATTTCTTAATTGAAAAAAATAAGAGAAAATATATTAAAATAATATAATGGTATAAACAAAGTATAGTAAACTGAAAAATCTAAATTAGGTAGTTTGTCTAAATTTCAAAAGTATTTGCAGCATCAATTTTAATGAATTCATTGCACCAAAGGTACGGAGACTTTGCAAGTATTAGTGATAGAAGTTGAAGTTATTTGGAGACTTTTGGTTGTCGAATTCAACTTTGCATTAATCAAATGCCGACGCATTGTGCACTCTTAAGTTAGTCTATTGAACTTTATACTAACCAGACAATAATAAAATATATTCGAATATAAATATACATACATGATGATCAGCTACATATAATACACAATAAATTGACTCATTGAATTATACAGTGTGGTTGAAAAATATAAAATTTTAAACCAATTCCAAATCCATTTCAAGAAGATAAGTGGATGCATTGATAGTTAAAAATATTCATGAATAATTTGTATAGTCTAGTACCTTTATATTCAAATTAATAGTAATTTTTGAAAATAGTGGAACAAAAAAACCAACAAGTGATTTAAATAAAAATAAATTGGAAATTTTTTGATTACTTAGCAGATCAAGAGGTAAATTTTAAAAATTTGTGAATAATGGGATAAATTTGGCCGAATAATATAATAATAGATGTAAATTTGACCTGATAAGATAATGGAGAATAAATGTACATAATATCCGAAAATAAAAAGGTATATTTAACCCTTTTACCTAAATGAAAAGAAGAAAGCGACCTGACTGCAGGCTAAAGGAGTCTGCGTCTATTAAGAGTCAATACCTACGAGATACGCCTTTTTACTCCTTCCCGCTCCGACATTTTCACAAACAGTTGGCGTACGGTTCCTGTGAGTTGTGTGTGTAACTGTAATCCCCTCCGTTTTCCGAACAATACCTCCGCCGAAACCCTAATACAACAAAGTAACCAAGAAGAAGACCACAATAATGAAGTATGTTTTGGTAACTGGCGGTGTAGTGAGTGGTCTTGGCAAGGGCGTTACAGCAAGTAGCATCGGCGTTGTCCTGAAAGCATGTGGCCTTCGTGTTACCTCTATCAAAATTGGTTTGTTTTACTATCCTTTTTTGTCTCAACAAAGTCTAGGCATATGGCCCATTTTTTCCTTTTATTTTTGCCACTTTTGCTCTTCAACTGTTTTGTTTTCTGTTTTGGTTTCGCTTTAGTTCATGGATAGATATGTATCATTATGATGCTGAAAGGACTACCATTAGTCCATTACTGGAATCAAACAAATAACGATTCATACAAGCTACTTCTTCTAATTGATAATTTAGCCGAAAATAGAACTTAAATTTTAATTCATTGATTTTTCTTTTTATTAAGAGGTTTGCTTTGGAACGTGGTATTTATACAGAATATTTTTGTGAACTAGTTTTATCAATTCCAATATAATAATCAAAATTTGAACTTGATTCAGATATAGGATCCAAAAAGATGGTAGGAACAGTTTCTTTTTTTCTCACAAAGGCGGTAATTTCAGCGCAAAAGAAAAACTAGGAAATCCTACAAGTATAGGATAAACTAGGAGGATAGAATTTTGACATAATTTTAAATCATAATTTATGTGTTGATTAAAATGATGTGGAGTAAGAGTAAAGGAAAATGATGCTTCTCATAAAGAGGGAAATAATTTTTCTCCTTTTTTGTGGAAAACATTTTCTTGGCTGCAATATTTGTCACAATTCAAGGTATCCTAACGCAGGAAAATGTTTTATTGAGGAAATTCTTTTCCTCGAAAACATTTTGTCATACCACACTTTTGAGTGTTGATTGAAGCAAGTGATATGGAGTAGAAATTGGGATATTTGGAAAGAAAATGAAAGAAGCATTTCTCTCTTTTGTTTAGAAATATTATTATTGGAACAATATTTTCCTCAACTCAGGGTAACTGAACATGGGAAACTAATTTCATCCAGAAAATTGTATTCTTGGGAAACATTCTTCGTCACGCAAAATCCACCATTAATTTCCCTGTTATTACTTTCCTGCTTAGCTGATTTGATTGGCTGCGGTGAGGAATTAACTCTTGTTATGGAGTATGTGAATGCTTCAGTACTCAATATCCACATTGTGTTCATATGCATAGGTATTTAGCATTAAACTTTTGCAAATGATAGAAAAAAGTCAACTGTATTGCATCTTGCACACCGATAAGTGTATGTTATCTGTTGGAAATCGAATTGGAAAGTTGAAGACTTCTTGTCTTGTTTATCATTTGCTTTTACCTCTGAATCTTCATTTGATGTGTGATGCTTGAAAGCCAGTATGATTGTCCATGCGTTTTCTTAGTTCTGTTGTTCTGCTGATGGATCTTGAATTGAGTACTTTTGTCTCTCTCAAGTACACTATGACATTTTCATGTTTGCAGATCCATATTTGAACACTGATGCTGGCACCATGTCCCCTTTTGAGCATGGGGAGGTTTTTGTGCTTGATGATGGTGGAGAGGTTTTCCCTTCCTTCTCCTTGTTTACTTAGATTTTTTTTTAGTTGTCTTTCTTAAATTTGACTCTGTGGTGATGATCTTCAAATAATTATTTGGCATACTGAAAATTAATTTTGTTGGATATTTCTATTGTATGCTTTACTTTTAATATGTTTTACCTTATATGGCCTGCATCATGCAGGAGAGCCAGTACACGATGGTTAACATTCTCTAATTTGATGAGTCCTCATACAATTAAAACTCGTTGAACCAACTTGTTCCACATATAAGTAAATTGTTTCCACTACATCAAGGATAGCTGAAATCTTAAAGATTTACTAGTCTGGAAGTGATAAGTATTAGACACACATACATAATGATAAACTTCAAATAATAAGAGAGAGATAGCTTATAAAGATCCTTCACCTTCAACCATTAGGTTGGAGGTCTGAGTGACCAACGGAATAAAGTGGGAAATGGCCGGTGTTCGGCTCCTGGGTGGCGGGGGGTTAAGGTGGAGTCTATCATATCAAAATAAAAATGATGTGCATACTGATACACACTCACTGTTCTTATATGAAAAAACCTAACCTTTGCATATGTACCTTATTCACAAGATAGAGTTCACAATCTTAGGCGTGGACTGTTCTATGTTACAAAATCAGGTTATCATAGATATCTAATGTTACTTATTCTCTTTTAAAATCTTAAGCTTGTGTGACAAAAACTGCATGCTATCATAGATATCTAATGTTACTTATTCTCTTTTAAAATCTTAAGCTTGTGTAACAAAAACTGTCTTCTACCAGAAAATTGTTACTGTATTAACATACAATAAATTCTGGTCTTCCTCTGAAGTATCAAAGATTACTCTTATTCATTACAATAATGATGTGCTTCAACAGGTCGATCTGGATTTGGGAAATTATGAACGTTTTTTGGATGTGACATTGACAAGGGACAACAACATTACCACTGGAAAGATATATCAGGTTCTTATAAATAAACATATACATGTAGATATTTGTGTGTCACGCATGGATCTATGCCTACCGACTCTTCAGGAATGAGATCTGTTTGACAATCTTTTTTTCCTTTTTGGTTGGGTTACCAGTCTGTTCTGGAGAAGGAAAGGAAAGGTGATTATCTTGGAAAAACTGTTCAGGTGATTATACTTTCATCTGATATCATATATGGTGTATCATCGAAAAGAAACCTATTTACTCAGAGGAATCTCTCTCTCTCTGTAGGTGGTTCCCCACATCACTGATGCTATTAAGGATTGGATTGAGTCGGTATCTCTGACCCCTGTGGATGGGAAAGATGGACCTGCAGACGTTTGTGTCATTGAATTGGGGGGGACTGTGGGTAAGTGCTTCTAGATCACTGGTGCATCTAATCTACTAAAAGCCCTGCCCTTCCTGCCCTTCTGGAGTTCTGGTGCATCTTAGCTACCTGTGCATCTAGCATTCTTCTCTAGTAACTTCTTTCATAATTGTTTTTAGGTGATATTGAATCGATGCCCTTCATTGAGGCTTTACGGCAGTTGTATTTCTCAGTTGGTAAGTAGGATTTTGCGTTATGATGGATATGGAATAGTCATTGGCTTGTTATTCTCTATAAGGAATGCCCTCTTATGACGTGTGCTAATGTAATCATTAGCTTCTCTTCCCTTAGACTAATCTCCTTTTGTAACCTTTTTATTTTTCTCAACAGGGCAAGACAACTTTTGCCTTATTCATGTCAGTCTTATACCTGTACTAGGTGTTGTCGGTGAGCAAGTAATAGTCCATAAAACATTTATGTTTGAACAATGTGAATTTTCATGTTTTTTCTTTCCATATATCCCTCATTGTGTTCTCCATTTGTCTGCAGAAAACAAAGCCTACGCAACATAGTGTGCGGGAGCTGAGAGCATTAGGTTTGACTCCCCATTTTTTGGCATGCCGGTCTGCTCAGGTATGCTGTTTTCCACAATGATATTAATTCCTGCATTTTATATTTTGTGGAAAGTGAGTCGGTTTATTTATGCTGGGATTTCCATTATAGTTTTGCAATAGCCTAGTCCTAGCGTGAGCTTGGAGATGTAAAGATCTCACAGTAGCCCCTCCCTCTGTTCTGGTCTTTTCGTTCCCCTTCTTTTGGCTTGTTCTCCAAAGTTGTCAAATAACGAGATGTGAACTTCTTTCTAGCTTTGTGTGGCATCCTAAGAGTTGGAACCTATCTTTTAACTACTTTATCTCTCTTTATGTGGTAAACCCTTATTGTTACCTAGAGACATGAAAAAATATTACTTAAGAGAAGAAGATTTTGGAACTGTTTTAAACCTTAAATTTTAGGATTTTGGTTTCTCTACTACTACATTTTACTGATATTGTTGAAATATTTCAACTCTCTTGCAGCCTTTACTGGAGAATACAAAACAGAAGCTTTCACAGTTTTGTCACGTTCCTGTAAGTTTAACTATTGCGAGGCTTTTTGTGATTTTGCATATAGAATTGGGAGTTCCTATTCGTTTCTTCCATTTTGATCTGCTTCCCTACAGGTTGCTAACATCCTAAATATCCATGATGTTCCAAACATTTGGCATATTCCGCTTCTGCTTCGGGTGGGTCTACCAACTGCTACCTTTTGTCCTTTGACATATATTATATAAAAATATAGCTGCTAAAGTTACATATTTGTCACAGAACCAAAATGCACATGATGCCGTTCTAAAGCAATTGGATTTGCTGAGGTAATAAATTACCTCCTTTCTGTAATATAAGCAGTAATTTAGATTTAGAATGTGACCGTCCTCTTCCCATCTCATATTTCCTCACTATTCTACTGAAATGAAAAAAATGTTTCTCAACTTGGATGAATTGGATATGTATGCAGTTCCCTCTCTTTTATGATTTTCTAGCAGTAATGTTGCTATTTAGGCTTAGTTCTAGTAGCTGATATCTGACATGGACTACAATGAGCAAGTTAGAGCAAGGTGCTTGATGTGTCCTCTGAGAGTAGTGTTTTCTCTTTGTCAGTGTCGCAAAACCTGTTGATTTACGGGAGTGGACGAGAAGAGCTGAGACCTTCGACAACCTTACCAAAACTGTTAGTAGGATCTACACAATGGTATACTTTTAACAAATATATACATTGTAATTGAAAACTACCTTTTTCCGCAGGTTAGAATTGCGATGGTTGGGAAGTATGTTGGGTTAACAGACTCTTACTTATCTGTAGTGAAGGTAACAATATGAAACTACAAAAAACATGCACCGTCTTTATTAAGCTTACTATTTGTATTTTGGATGTGTCTTTTTCGTTTGACCATAGTCAATTTTAGCATTTGAGCTTAGCTTTGGCTTTTTTTTTTTTAAAAGCAGCTTTTCCCATTGTCCTGCTTTTTAGTTTTGAAATCTGAAGAAACATGCTTATAAGCGTTAAACTGTTAATCTCAATAAAGGCGGGTAAGGAAAGTCCGAAGGCTAATCCGGCAACTGCTGGCTAGAAGGCGAAAACAGTTCCTTATCTTCACTTGCTTCTTTCCCATATTTCTGGGCCCTCCTGGATGCATTTATCAAATGTTTATATATGCTGTGGTGTTGACTAGTCTGTTTTATAATTTTTTTTCTTCATATTTTAGGCCCTTTTGCATGCATGTATTGCATGTTCATATAAGCCATCCATTGACTGGATTGCAGCATCAGACCTTGAAGATGATAGTGCTCAATCGGTACTTATACTTCTCTCTGTTTTTGGTTAGGTGCTGTTATGAGCTTCTGATTGCAACTATCTTATCGTTTTTCTGTCAGGCCCCAGAAGCTTATGCAACAGCGTGGGAGACTCTAAGGGTAAAAGTTGATCCTTGTCTAGTAATAATAACTTGTGTCATCCATCATTCTTGTTCGCTCCTTTAATGTCAGTTCATTCTTAGACATGAATACTAAGACTGCCTTTTCTAGTTGAAGGGAAAGTTATGTCTTCAATAATGACCTCTTAACATGGCATATTATTGTTTTTCTCATCTTGAGATATGAGTCGTCTGTCAATGCAGTATTTTTATTCTCCCTGTGTGTGTGTATGTGTGTGTGTTTTCTTTCCTTTTGTGGTTGTATCATTTGTAGCATGGTTGAGTTTTCATGTGGTGGTTATGGGTTTTCAGTTTCTATATCATTTCTGCATGATTGCTCACTTGAGACGTGTTAACTATCCCACATTAGTTGAGGGAATGGACTATTGTCTCCTTATATGGTCTTGCACAATCCTCACCTCATGAGATAACTTTTGGGGTGTGAGGCTCAAAGTCTATTTCCTTTATATTGTATTAGAGTCAGACGTATTATATTTCTTGGTTTACTTAATGTTAGGCCCCCATGTTATGTTGTCCCACGCTCCAGATGTCCAGCCTTGGCGTGTGTGGTGGGTTGGGGGGGGGGAGGGTTAAGTGTCCGACATTGATTTGAGAAAAGGATTGTTGTTTCCTTAAATGGTTTTGAACAATCCTCAACTCACAACGTATATTTTAAGTAAAGCCCACGGTTTATCTTCTTTACAACATGCATGTGAATATGCCACTATGGTAAGACTTTTAGCAGTCTAGCTAGCTATCTATCCCTGAATATGTTTTTCTCGTTATGATTATCAAGATTGCAAAAATGTTCGGGGCGAGTCTTATGCTGCTAAGCACCCTTTTGCATTGGTGCTTTCATCACAGAGGCTCAGCTGTTACTGTAGAATTCATTCTTTGATAGAGTACTCTATAACTCATTTTACAAGCTATTGAGATAGAAACCAACCTTTTCCAGGGGGCAGCATGTGTCTTGGTTCCTGGTGGGTTTGGTGATCGTGGTGTCAAGGGGATGATATTGGCTGCAAGGTATGCTAGGGAGAATAACGTACCGTATCTCGGGATTTGTTTAGGGATGCAGATTTCTGTAATTGAGTTTGCCAGATCTGTAAGTTGATTCTTTTAGACTGTCAAATTGGAATATCTTGTGTTTAAACCATCTCTTTTATGTGCCAGTATCTCTTTTCAATTTTGCAGGTGTTGCATATGGAAAAAGCAAACAGTGAAGAGTTTGACCCCCAGACACCGGACCTTGTTGTAATTTTTATGCCTGAGGTAGTTAGCTCTTAATAATTCGAAGAGAAGACTAAATATTTGTCTTGTTTATATGTTTCTCTGTTTATGCCTTTTCTAATATCACTATTTTTATTTTGCAGGGGTCAAAAACACATATGGGAAGCACCATGAGGCTTGGATCTAGGAGAACGTTGTTCCAGACTCCTGATTGTATCACGTCAAAACTGTATGGAATCTATGCATCAATATTGACACATTCAATTTATGAAGTACTACTTTATCTAGTATAGTTTATTCATCATAACTGCGCCTTGGCCAGATGCTTGATCAATTAGATTTCTGTGGACTTATAGGATATAAGTCTAAAATTGCCAATTGCTTTGGAGCATCTCTACACCAGGAGCATAAGATGTGATTTTGTGTCGGTCTCGTTTGGGATTTGCCCCATCATACTAGTTCACCCATCTGCTTTCACTGAGATATTACTAGTTCTCTTTCACCTACTTAAGATTAGCTTAGGTACAGGATGTAAAATGGTTTTTTTTGGGGATCTCTGCTGGCTTGTTTTTTGTTTTTGCTCTCTGGTTATTGGTTGCACGTCCCTTCAATGCTTTTCTAATAAATTATTACCTGTCAAAAAAAAAAAAGATTTTTCTTAATTTCCAGTGTGTGTTTCCTGATACATGCACAATATCTTTTCTCTTGACAGGTATCGCAATTCTAAGTATGTGGATGAACGGCATCGCCATAGATATGAGGTTAACCATAGGCCTTACACTTGTTGCATACTGATCCTTGCTGCATGAATTATGCTGTCATGCCCACTGAATAAAATGGTGGCACATATTGCAGGTCAATCCTGAAGTTGTAGGGACTTTGGAAGAAGCTGGTCTGAGATTTGTGGGAAGGGACGAAAGTGGAAAACGAATGGAGGTTTGATTTTGGACTATAGGCTTTAAATTGCTATTGACTTGGTGAAAACCTTTCTTCATAATCCTTTGATTTTAGACTCCATTATGTTCATAAGCTTTATGTTCTAGTAATGATTGGTTCACATTGTTTTAAGTTCTTCATTACTTTTCTTCTTGTTGTTATTGCTTGTAGATTTCTCTCCATTTTTTCATCCTCTTATTCTTTGTGCAGATATTAGAGCTTCCAGGTCACCCATTTTATGTTGGTGTGCAATTTCATCCTGAATACAAGTCAAGGCCAGGGAGACCTTCAGCTCCTTTTCTAGGTAGGACTTAGATGGTTGACTTTTTTCTTTTAAATTATATAATAAAAACTGATAGTATAGCCTATAAACTTGATGCAAATGCATGTGGTGTTGCTTTTTAATGTTTCTGCAGTCATTTATTTAAGATGGCAAAGTCATTATTTTGGCAGTTGGGGGCAGTAATTTGTGATCATTGTTTGTGTTAAATAATGGCATCAATGTGATGTTTATCTAAATGGGCATATTCGTCATTTAGCAGTTATTACACTGGAAGAAATCTTTGTTTGCTCTTGTGTTCCTTTAGATTAACAGTTGAGCTTGTTATTGTTATTTGCTATCTACCCTGCTAGAGACCTGGATTAATAGTACAGAAAACTTCCATTGCTTTTAGCTTGTGCAGTCTCGGAACAGGATTTTACAGATTTTGCAACTTGTTTATTGGCATGCTGTGACCATTGCCAGCAGTGGAAGAAGTACCTTACAATTGTCATTGTACTGTAGGTCTTATCATGGCAGCAACAGGACAGTTAGAAGCTTACGTCCAGACGCAGCAGAATGGAAGCATATAAGCAAAACAGCAGCAGTAACTAGTTGGGTAAATTTTTGCTCACAAGGTACATTACTGTCTTTTATTTTTATGGCCTGCCCATCACCCACTATAGCACTCTTCAACTTTTTGGAGTGTTCTTTTCTCAGTTTGGTGAGCTGCCCAACACCAGCCGCGACCTGTTGTTGACAATACTTGTCCCAGGGGTTCTAAAGCTGAGTTTTGTAGATTATGCTTCTATGCTTGTCATTTGAAATTTTTGTAGTTCCGTTGCAAATTTATGATTCCAACAGTTTAGCTGAGAGTACGTGGGGGGAGGGGGTTTCTGCTATACTAAGTGGTTTTGATTGCAGGAAAATTGATTTTGTGGTGTGATCCTTTCCAATCCTTGTCAACTGGTCGTGAGATAAATGTTGACGTAATTTAAAGATTTAGTTTTGAATGCTTTGGTTCTTTCTCTACTGCACTCCGATGGCGCCTCTTTTTCTTTATGTTTTTAACAATGGTTGTTTTGCGAATGGCAGTGTTGTACACATTTATTGCCTAGACTCAAAACGGAAATCGGAGATGTGAGATGGTGAAATTCTTTTACATATGATCCAAGAGTCACTGAAGGTAGACAGGTCGGATTAGAGCCAAAGACTTTATAAGGTGAAATATATATTTGAGGGTAAAAACCCTTGTAGGATCGGTTCCAATAGTCTGATTATGTCCCGAATGGGGAGTTCAGTTCAATTTGTATTGTTTCCAGAAAAAAAAGGTTGTCAGATATCTACAGTTTGAACATCTGGAAAAGAAATAAAAGTTTCACTTACGAACTTCAAAATTGAATCGGAAAAACAGAAAAATACTCCAACAAATAGCTGCTAAAAGAAGGAATATTTGTGTGGATGAAAATTGGTTGGAGCCATAGTTGTACATGGCTCGTATGAGTTCCAGCTCAAGTTGCCAAATATTGCCTTTCATTAAGCAAAAACGTTTGTTTTACCAGTCAATGTAAACACTTGAAGCAATATCATTCTGGAAACTGTTTTTTGATACTTTTATTTTTGAAGAAATATGGAATGAAACACCTCATCTATCTACAAAAATGCCGCAAGGCCTCCTATACATAAGGAATATTAGAGTATCTAACTGAAACAAGGGCAAGAATGGATACAAGTAGTGAAGTAGATTATAATTAGTCAAAAGCGTCTGCAACTCTCCGTTAATTGTCACCTTCAATTTGCGTACGTCTCATGGTATTGTAAATATGACATTTGCTTTTGCAGCTTTATTTGCTCATAGAACTTTGCAATAAATTGCTCAGCCTTCATATCAATAGCTTCATCACCTGGACAACTAATCTCCTCAGAGACCTCACAGCTCGCATATTCTTCGTCTTCATATTCATCATCGACACTCTTCAAAAAACTTCTCCTTGGAACATCATCATCATAACCATGGTACATTTCATCGTCATAATGATGATCGTTTTCAAAGTCAAAGTCAAAGTCAACTTGAGGTTTGATGCAGGGGATGTTAGGCATCTTGAAACGCAAGGAGGTAGGGCGATGCATCTTGACATGAATGATAGGGGTGTCATCAAAGGAAAACTCACGTTCCCCATAATGTAATGCACCGGGACCAACACCGTACCCATAGTTATTGGTATGACGGAGGCTTCTAATGTATTTGGGAAGCAAACGGAGATCGGCTATAAGGTGTCTGTTCTTGAAAATGCCACCTTTTCTTGCCCATAACAAGGCTAGGCGGAAAATGTTCCAAGCTCTACGTGCAACCACAGATCTCTTCTTCTGCATTTTTGACCTTTCTTGCATGGTTGCAGCTGTGTTTTTAAAGTAGAAGATAGCAATAACTATAATGAAAAGAAATGGCAGTGGCAGTAATGGCAGCAAAAAATGAGAAAGTGTTAGCACTTTTTGAAGATTTATTTTGCTTTGGTTATGTTGGCCTTTATGACTAAAGAACTTTTGAAGCGGATGTGTTTTGCAGGGTAGACCAGAAAGTGTATATATATATATACACACACATGTAACGAACAGCTCATAAGTTGGGAAATGAGAGTGAACTCAAAATTAGTTACGCGGTTTGGTGGGAAATATGTCAAGAAAGAAATTGTAAAGAAAGAGTAGTTAATGAGAAGCGGATGAAGTTGGGGTTGAATTGTTAGGGGGACCTAAAGCTGGCATAGCGAAGTATTGATTGTTTAGTACGCTGTTGGGCGGTGCAAACCACTTCGTGAAAGACGCGCCTTGTACGCTGCGCAGTCAGGGAAAAACAAAGTTACTAAACTCCATTTTCTTAATCATGACTTATTATTTGTATGTATTTTCATATCAATTTATCGTTTAACTATGATAACTCCATTTTCTCAGTTCACATACATATCCTTCATTTTATTATAAGTATAACAAAAAATTTATTTTTTGCCGCTACTCATCCAATATGAGTAACTATATTATAGTGTTACTTAAGTATACATTGTGAGCACCTAATTTTTGACTATACTAAAGATTTTTCAACACTTTTTAGTATATAAATAATTTTAAGTTTAATCTACATATTTTAACCTTTACTTCATTTTTAGTAGGTTTTATTTAAGAAAATTAAAAATCACAATTTTTTTTTATATAATTAAAATATTTAGCTAGTATTTTTATTTTACATTCTTAAAAGAAAAGAAAAAATATTAATTACAGCAAGTGCCAATGAGTCATTTCCATGTGGCAAGATTCTTTCTTATCTTTTGTAACAAACTCACATGCTCTCCCTCAAAACTCACATGCCAATACACACTCTTTTTTCTTGGCCACCAATTAATCCCTATATCTACACCTATATATCTTCCNAAGGCAGCCCCCCCAGGAGAAGCTTCCAACAACACCACCCCTCAATATACACATCTCCCGCACCCCCCACCTCCCTGGACCACGCCAGACTCCCCCCTCCCAAAAGACCTAAGAGTCAACCACAAGAAGATGACTTGAATCTTTAGAGGCAGCAATGCCATCAATATTCTGACTGCTCGTCCTTTCAATACAAAACCCTTTCCAATTCCAAATATTAATTCCTAGAGCTTCATCCACCTCCTCAATATCCTCGTATCACATCTTCTCACATATTCTTTGCTGTCTGTTATGTCTGAGACGGCTGAATTAGGAAAGTGATGATATGAATTAGGGAAGAGGATATGAGTAGGAGACTGTACCAGTATGGGCTTATTCTGGATTGGGCCTAAGTCATATTTTGTGTATTGGGCCTAAGTCACAATTATTAGGCCCAATTATGAGAAATAGCAGTCCATATTCAGCAGCCCAATTATTAGTCAATACCAGTCAATAAATAACAGAATTGGGTAGAGCAGTTGGCAGTTTAGATTCTGGTAAATTCTGTTACACTCTCACCTCTCTCTTCTCTCTCTCTCTCTCTCTCTCTCTCTCTCTCTCTCTCTCTCTCTCTCTCTCTCTCTCCTTTCTTCTCCTCATTGCTACTTGGGTGGAATTCACCGGTAGATCTGCCGAAAATAGTAATAAACACAACAACCCATCTCACTTGCAAATTATGGATAGAAAATTATTTTTTACTAGACTTAGCATGGTAATCTAATCGAAAAAATTGAATCCATGACAACAAAAATAATTTCAAAAGAAGAAAACAAATACTAGTGAAGAAATTATTTAAAAAATTACCAACTATTATTAGTACATCATATGAATCCAATGTGTATGAGATGTGATAATTGTACAATACCCGTTACAAAGAGCAGAAAAGCTTACATATTAATAGAACAAATAGCAAAATAAATTAAAAATAAAAATACATATTACATAAACAGTAAAAAAATTGAAAAAAATCCTCAGATTTTCACAGAGGGAGACAAAAATTTAATGAAACCATCAGATATTTCAAACTAAAAACCAACAATACCTATTACATAAACAAAACAAATCTAAAATTTTTGTATAAAGAAGAATATGACACTTACTCTCATCTTCCATAAAATTTATTCTAATAAAGAACTCAATTTTGGGTTTGTCTCATGAATAATCATAACATACCGTACAAAATGCTTATTAAAATGAAATGGCGAAGAGGTAGAGGTGAAATATATATATATATATATATATATATATATATATATATATATATATATATATATATGTGTG